>SJYV01003225.1:2442244-2474736 GCA_006410875.1 Neotragus pygmaeus
TATAATTCTGTTGAAACTCAGTGGTGTACCAAAAGACGACATAGGGCCTTATGAGAGAAGGCTCCAGCAGTGTCTGGTAGAAACTTGCTTTGGTGGTAAACAGATGAAGGCATTTAGGGTGGGAAATTCTGAGAGGGGCCAGCCTTGGAAGGAGGGTTGTTTCTCAGAATGTGATGTGTATTCTGAGGTAGCAAATTACTTGAACAGACACTCTGAGATTAGAGCACTGTTTGGGTCAATGGCAGCATTTTCTAGATACTTTTGACCCTTCCTTCATCTTTAACTCTTATATCAACATTAGAATTTGTGAACCGTAAAATCAGAAGTCTGATTTTTTTTTCCCTTACTTTTGAGCTTAATTATATGAAGAATCTGAAAAGGTTCATAAAAGTAATCAACCCTGTTTTTAGTTGTATATTTAAATCATTACTTTTCTTGATAAAATTTAAGACTTTTTTGGAAAATGTGGTTGTCAAATCTATATCTGGCTTGTCATACACATAGAAGTATATCCCTCCCTTATTCCTGACCCAAGTCCAGACTCATATATATCTCCTTCTGACTCATGTACTGTGGCAACCTCCTAGTCTGTCTCCCTCAGAATAGTTCTGATCCCTTCAAATGCAGTTTTCAGCCTTTATCATCGAGAGTCCGGAATCATTCCCTTTGCCAAGCATCCCTACTCCACAGTGTTTACTTTACTCTGCCTGTCTCAAAAGACCTTTTCCTGTCTAGTTAGTATTAATACCACCCTCTGATTTTCTAGTCTTCACTCCTCCCCCTTGTAGTCAAGCTATTTCCTCATTGTTCCTCTCATGGTGGTTTTTTTTTTTTTTTTCTTTCACTACTTTGGACCATATTCTCTCATCTTCCTTTTCCGAGCTCTTATTCTACACAGTACCTCACAACACAGCACTTAATTCTTTTGTGTATACAGAATCAGATTAGGTCAGAGACTTCTGGAATTTCATCCCTGCTATCTTTATAGTAGGTGCTCCATTAAAAAAATAAATAAGTGAATAATCAAGGGATAGCAGCCGCAGAGGTAATGAAGAATCCTTTAAAAACCAAGATGGATATTTTACTTGGGGGAGAGGGGAGTACAGTGTTGAAAAGCTGGAAGACTGAATGAGTGAGGACGGTTGTTACCTATGCTGAAGGCTTTGGGGATGAGAGATCATGGAAGACAGGTATCCTGAGACCAGTTGTTCTAAAATGCGTGAGCTATGTTCTTGGTGTCAAGTTTTATCTTCATTTCATTTACCACACTGGAACTGTCTGAGAGTTGAAAAATTTTCCTTCCCACTGCCACCCATTGCTGAGGTAGGTAGGTCCTTGGGAAAGGGAGGCATGGGGATGGGGAGCGAGGTCCAGTGAAAGACATGTAAAAGTATCCAATTGCTGGTATCTAAGGAGAGAGAAGGAAAATAACCGGTAATTATGGTAGTAGAGTCCTAGGAGTCTAGTTTGAACAGCATTCTCAACTAATGCAGTAATTTAACTGATGAGTGACAGAGTGGTGGCATTCAGCTTGCAGTTTTATTTGGCCATACTTCCCACATTCTTTCTCCCGAGGAAATGCCCAAACGTGTAGATTCGAGTGACAGCAAGGCAGTTAAATAATCTAGGATATAAATGTGGTTTTGTTTTACACTCCAACAGCTAAAAAATCAATGAAGAAAATCTGGATCCTTTTTTTTTACTCCCTTTAAAAAATTGAATGACTTTTTTACATTTCTTTGGCATAACTCTGAATTAAAAGTTTAATTTAGGGATTATTTAATTCCTATCCTTTATCTTCATCAAGAATCTAGAAGCTTTTTATAACTGTAAAAAAGTTGCAATTCTCTTGAGCTTCTGCCAGTAGCATAAAGTGATGCCAAAATTTATGTGTGGGAAAGTTGATTTCAATGAGGGTAATTTAGCTGAAGTTTAGTCTAAGAAACTAGTGTTTTGCTGCCAAGCAATTATTTGCATTTCTAAAAAATGACTTATACTTTTTACCAGTGCTTTCCTTTCATCATAAACTAGTTACTTAAGTAAGTTATTGTCACTAATGGCGTATTTCTATAAAGGAAACTATATTCTTGTTTAATTTGGTTAACCTCAGACTTTTATTTTTAATATGCAAGGTTGAATGCTTCTATTAAATGTTGCCTTTTGTTTGAATAAAATCTATAGGAATTAAATCAACAGCTAGAAAAAAAGAAAGAAGTGGAAGACCGTGAAAAGAGAAAGATAATTGCTGAAGAAAAGCACAAGGAATGGGTTCAGAAAAAGAATGAACAGGTAAGGAGAAAAAAGGGCACACACATATTGCATCTCATTTATAGTCTTCATCCTGTTACTCCTAGTCATTACCTACGTGTTTCTCATTTTCTCTTAGATTTTTTCTTTTCTGACCTAGTTTCTGTCCCCTCTCCGCCCCACCCCAGCCCTATCCCCAACAAGGGACATCTATGAGATCTTTTGTCCTTTGCTCTCTGCTCTCTCCCTTTTCCGTCATGTGGCTTCCATTTGGATGTGGTTGCAGGTAGTCATGAAGTCTGTCATCTCCAGACCTGACCTCCTAGAGCCTTGGATTTTCATTTCTTCAGTAGGTAGGCACCTCTGGGCCTGCAAATCTAAAACAACCCATTTTTATCCATTCTCCTCTGACAGAACCATCGTCCTGACTCCTTGATTTCTGATCTTAGTGTAACTTCTCAGTCACCAAGATGTAATTGGAATTCTCTTGTTTCTAATTGTCCATGCCTTTCCTTTATGATCACTTCTCTCCTGTTTGTGCTTTCTTCTTGTCTGGACTCATTACATTTTTCAGTTTATTTATTGTTTATTTGCTTCCCTAGTGGCTCAGGTGGTAATGAATCTGCCTGCAATGCAAGAGACCTGGGTTTTTCCCTGGGTCAGGAAGATCCCCTGGAGAAGGGAATGGCTACCCACTCCAGTATTCTTGCCTGAAGATTCCATGGACAGAAGAGCCTGTGGGCTACAGTCCATGGTGTCTCAGATTCGGATATGACTGAGACTTCACTTCACTGTTTATTTCCCCTACTGGAATGTAAGCCCCATAAGGGCAGGGATTTGTGCCTCTTTGTTCGGTTATCCAGCAGATAAATCAGTATCTTGATGCTTAAAAGCCACCCAAGATTTGACTTCATCCTCTGTATCCTTGCCAGAGAAATCTTGCCAAAAAGCCAAGTGTCATTCCTCAGTTCACAAATACATCTTTTGTCATTCCCTGCTCTCCTCTGAATAACGTTTGAATTGTGGCCTGGCTGGTTAAATACCTTCTGCTCTCTGAACCATGTCCTTCACCTGTGCTATTCTGCCTTCCACACTATCAGCCTCTGACTGGCATCTTTGGGGAGCACATTCAGGATAAGCATGGCCCATCTTCTTGGTGTATGAGTTTTGCTGGAAAATATTGAGAAGAAAAATGTTATTTTTATGCTAAAGCAAGCACAGATATTTAATAGTTAGAACATAAATTTTATAGTATTTTTACAATACACAATAGAATTCAAAGAAATATTGGGCTTTGGATTGTGCTCCCAGGCCCTAGGAATATGTGTTCACAAGAACTTTTGAGAACATTTCTGTTCTATTTCTCACCTTTTTAAATAATTATCTCCTCAATGTGGGATCTCATCACATTTTCCCCCCTACCTTTGGTGGCTCAGATGATAAAGAATCTGCCTGCAGTGCAGGAGACCCGTGTTCAATCCCTGGGTTGGGAAATTCCCCTGTAGAAGGAAGTGGCAACCCACTCCAGTATCCTTCCCTGGAGAATTCCGTGGACAGAGGAGCCTGGTCCATGGGGTCACAAACAGTTGGAAATGACTGAGCGATTTTCACTCGCCTCCTTTTGTTACCCAACTCAAAGTATTTCCTACATGAAATAGTCTCTGATCACATACTGGAAATTCTTTTCTTCTCTGAATCCTTGTTTAATTGACATCACTTTATCATATACTGCCATGTGTTATGTATATATTTTGTGGCTGCTTTTATTATGCATATGTCTTAACTTCTCATGTAATTTTAAGACTCTTCAGGATAGGAGTTATTTTTTAGGTGGTTCCCCCTCTTTTTAACTTTCTATTTTGTATTGGGGTATAGCTAATTAACAGTGTGGTGATAGTTTCTGGTGAAGAGCGAAGGGACTCAGCCATACATATTTACATATCCATTCTCCCCCAAACTCCCCTCACATCCAGTCTGCCATATAACATTGAGCAGAGTTCCCTGTTCCCTATACAGTAGGTCCTTATTGGCTGTCCATTTAAAATATAGCAGTGTGTACATGTCCATCCCAAACTTCTAACATCCCTTCCCCACATTCTTCCCCTCCGGGGACCATAGTTCCTTTTCTGTCTGAGTCTGTTTTGTAACTAGGAAGTTATTTTTGTATTACTTTTTATCTATTATAAGCTCTGATTTAATGCTTTTTCTGCCATACATCAACATGAATCAGCTGCAGGTATGCATATGTCACCTCCCTCGTGAACCTCCCTCCTGTTTCCTCCCCAACCCCACCCCTCTGGGTTGTCACGGAGCACTCACTGGGTGGAGCTCCCGGTGTCACACAGCAAATTCCCACTGGCTGCCTAATACAGAGAGAACAGACTTGTGCACACAGGTGGGGAAGGGCAGGGTGGGTCAAACGGAGAGAGGACCACGCAAACATAGACATAGCAGTTTGGAGGTGATAAATTATTGAATAAATGTATCCTCTTGCTTTGAATTTTAATACATTCTTGTATTGTATCACAAGTTAGAAATTTAAAAAATATTTATCTTGTCACTTTGTTTCCTGTTGTGAGTTTTTGCATATTTGGAATGGTGCTGCTTTTATTATTAAGGTCCAGCTTCATGAATGCAGTTAGATGTTGAAATTGTAAGCCAAAACTTTAAAATTATTTCTAATTTTTGGTTCCTTCCTAGTTATTGTTGAATGTAATGCCTAGTGGTATTAATAAGAGTACCTAGTAAATACTTCACTTTCACTTTTCACTTTCATGCATTGGAGAAGGGAATGGCAACCCACTCCAGTGTTCTTGCTTGGAGAATCCCAGGGACGGGGAAGCCTCATGGGCTGCCGTCTATGGGGTTGCACAGAGTTGGACACGAAGCGACTTAGCAGCAGCAGCAGCAGTAGTAAATACTTCCCCAGTAAATTGAAGATTGCATAGCTTTCTTCATCCAAATATTGTAAGAAGGAATTGGCTAGACATGTGTGTGTTATAACCATAAATATATTTGTTCTTTACTTAAGTAAATTATTTTTAAAGTTTGCTACATCCCATAATACAATAAGAAAGAGTTCTTTGTGAATAAATGCCAAAATCAAAATAAAACTGTGTGACCACTACTAAGCCTTGAGTGGTACTTTTTTGAAGTATATAATTATAAAGCAGTTTTGTGTGTATTGTATAAGTATATTCTCTCCTCTGAAAGCTTTTCTTATCTTCTGACTCCATTAAGCTCATTTTACCATGCCAATCAAACATAGTTATGTTTGTCTAAGAATGTAGAGATGATACATTCCCTGTTTTAATTAGTGGTGGTATATCTAATCCAATTATTTGAGGGAAAAATTTCTTTCTTTTGGAGGGAAGTGGCTTGCCCTGACATAAATCACTAATTAGTAAAAGCAAGATCCCATAAGGTTGGGAAGAGTTTAAAAGTGAACCTTGAGAAATAAAAATTACTTATTCTGTAGAATTCTTATGCATGCTAAGGAATAATTAGGATACCCTTGTTTTTTTTCTTTAAGAACTCTCAGATTTCTTATTTCAGTCTTGGTTACATTTACCTCTATTTGTAAAGACTGCTCTTCTGGTTCTTCTCTTCCTGTCTGGCATCTAGCTTTTTTCTTTCTCTGTTTACATTTCATGGTGTGTGGTCCTCTGCTGCCTCCAGCCTCATTCACATTTTAGCTATATCTGTGGCATTATTTCCTCTAAGTCATTTTCACTGTGTTCTATCAAAAAATCAGACAAAAAGAATTTATGTATCCATTAGCAAAGCTGGTTTCTTTTATTGTGACTGGTTTCTTTTATTGTAAATCTTTTTTCAAATAAAGGGCTTACCTCATCTGGTACTCTGATATTTGTGTTGCCATACTAATTTATTTTTTAGATTTTTTATTGTGTGTTACCACATATTTTGTAAAAGGGTATTTGCCTTCATTGAGAATTAAAAGTAAATTTATTTTTAAAGTNACTCTGCCTGTCTCAAAAGACCTTTTCCTGTCTAGTTAGTATTAATACCACCCTCTGATTTTCTAGTCTTCACTCCTCCCCCTTGTAGTCAAGCTATTTCCTCATTGTTCCTCTCATGGTGGTTTTTTTTTTTTTTTTCTTTCACTACTTTGGACCATATTCTCTCATCTTCCTTTTCCGAGCTCTTATTCTACACAGTACCTCACAACACAGCACTTAATTCTTTTGTGTATACAGAATCAGATTAGGTCAGAGACTTCTGGAATTTCATCCCTGCTATCTTTATAGTAGGTGCTCCATTAAAAAAATAAATAAGTGAATAATCAAGGGATAGCAGCCGCAGAGGTAATGAAGAATCCTTTAAAAACCAAGATGGATATTTTACTTGGGGGAGAGGGGAGTACAGTGTTGAAAAGCTGGAAGACTGAATGAGTGAGGACGGTTGTTACCTATGCTGAAGGCTTTGGGGATGAGAGATCATGGAAGACAGGTATCCTGAGACCAGTTGTTCTAAAATGCGTGAGCTATGTTCTTGGTGTCAAGTTTTATCTTCATTTCATTTACCACACTGGAACTGTCTGAGAGTTGAAAAATTTTCCTTCCCACTGCCACCCATTGCTGAGGTAGGTAGGTCCTTGGGAAAGGGAGGCATGGGGATGGGGAGCGAGGTCCAGTGAAAGACATGTAAAAGTATCCAATTGCTGGTATCTAAGGAGAGAGAAGGAAAATAACCGGTAATTATGGTAGTAGAGTCCTAGGAGTCTAGTTTGAACAGCATTCTCAACTAATGCAGTAATTTAACTGATGAGTGACAGAGTGGTGGCATTCAGCTTGCAGTTTTATTTGGCCATACTTCCCACATTCTTTCTCCCGAGGAAATGCCCAAACGTGTAGATTCGAGTGACAGCAAGGCAGTTAAATAATCTAGGATATAAATGTGGTTTTGTTTTACACTCCAACAGCTAAAAAATCAATGAAGAAAATCTGGATCCTTTTTTTTTACTCCCTTTAAAAAATTGAATGACTTTTTTACATTTCTTTGGCATAACTCTGAATTAAAAGTTTAATTTAGGGATTATTTAATTCCTATCCTTTATCTTCATCAAGAATCTAGAAGCTTTTTATAACTGTAAAAAAGTTGCAATTCTCTTGAGCTTCTGCCAGTAGCATAAAGTGATGCCAAAATTTATGTGTGGGAAAGTTGATTTCAATGAGGGTAATTTAGCTGAAGTTTAGTCTAAGAAACTAGTGTTTTGCTGCCAAGCAATTATTTGCATTTCTAAAAAATGACTTATACTTTTTACCAGTGCTTTCCTTTCATCATAAACTAGTTACTTAAGTAAGTTATTGTCACTAATGGCGTATTTCTATAAAGGAAACTATATTCTTGTTTAATTTGGTTAACCTCAGACTTTTATTTTTAATATGCAAGGTTGAATGCTTCTATTAAATGTTGCCTTTTGTTTGAATAAAATCTATAGGAATTAAATCAACAGCTAGAAAAAAAGAAAGAAGTGGAAGACCGTGAAAAGAGAAAGATAATTGCTGAAGAAAAGCACAAGGAATGGGTTCAGAAAAAGAATGAACAGGTAAGGAGAAAAAAGGGCACACACATATTGCATCTCATTTATAGTCTTCATCCTGTTACTCCTAGTCATTACCTACGTGTTTCTCATTTTCTCTTAGATTTTTTCTTTTCTGACCTAGTTTCTGTCCCCTCTCCGCCCCACCCCAGCCCTATCCCCAACAAGGGACATCTATGAGATCTTTTGTCCTTTGCTCTCTGCTCTCTCCCTTTTCCGTCATGTGGCTTCCATTTGGATGTGGTTGCAGGTAGTCATGAAGTCTGTCATCTCCAGACCTGACCTCCTAGAGCCTTGGATTTTCATTTCTTCAGTAGGTAGGCACCTCTGGGCCTGCAAATCTAAAACAACCCATTTTTATCCATTCTCCTCTGACAGAACCATCGCCTGACTCCTTGATTTCTGATCTTAGTGTAACTTCTCAGTCACCAAGATGTAATTGGAATTCTCTTGTTTCTAATTGTCCATGCCTTTCCTTTATGATCACTTCTCTCCTGTTTGTGCTTTCTTCTTGTCTGGACTCATTACATTTTTCAGTTTATTTATTGTTTATTTGCTTCCCTAGTGGCTCAGGTGGTAATGAATCTGCCTGCAATGCAAGAGACCTGGGTTTTTCCCTGGGTCAGGAAGATCCCCTGGAGAAGGGAATGGCTACCCACTCCAGTATTCTTGCCTGAAGATTCCATGGACAGAAGAGCCTGTGGGCTACAGTCCATGGTGTCTCAGATTCGGATATGACTGAGACTTCACTTCACTGTTTATTTCCCCTACTGGAATGTAAGCCCCATAAGGGCAGGGATTTGTGCCTCTTTGTTCGGTTATCCAGCAGATAAATCAGTATCTTGATGCTTAAAAGCCACCCAAGATTTGACTTCATCCTCTGTATCCTTGCCAGAGAAATCTTGCCAAAAAGCCAAGTGTCATTCCTCAGTTCACAAATACATCTTTTGTCATTCCCTGCTCTCCTCTGAATAACGTTTGAATTGTGGCCTGGCTGGTTAAATACCTTCTGCTCTCTGAACCATGTCCTTCACCTGTGCTATTCTGCCTTCCACACTATCAGCCTCTGACTGGCATCTTTGGGGAGCACATTCAGGATAAGCATGGCCCATCTTCTTGGTGTATGAGTTTTGCTGGAAAATATTGAGAAGAAAAATGTTATTTTTATGCTAAAGCAAGCACAGATATTTAATAGTTAGAACATAAATTTTATAGTATTTTTACAATACACAATAGAATTCAAAGAAATATTGGGCTTTGGATTGTGCTCCCAGGCCCTAGGAATATGTGTTCACAAGAACTTTTGAGAACATTTCTGTTCTATTTCTCACCTTTTTAAATAATTATCTCCTCAATGTGGGATCTCATCACATTTTCCCCCCTACCTTTGGTGGCTCAGATGATAAAGAATCTGCCTGCAGTGCAGGAGACCCGTGTTCAATCCCTGGGTTGGGAAATTCCCCTGTAGAAGGAAGTGGCAACCCACTCCAGTATCCTTCCCTGGAGAATTCCGTGGACAGAGGAGCCTGGTCCATGGGGTCACAAACAGTTGGAAATGACTGAGCGATTTTCACTCGCCTCCTTTTGTTACCCAACTCAAAGTATTTCCTACATGAAATAGTCTCTGATCACATACTGGAAATTCTTTTCTTCTCTGAATCCTTGTTTAATTGACATCACTTTATCATATACTGCCATGTGTTATGTATATATTTTGTGGCTGCTTTTATTATGCATATGTCTTAACTTCTCATGTAATTTTAAGACTCTTCAGGATAGGAGTTATTTTTTAGGTGGTTCCCCCTCTTTTTAACTTTCTATTTTGTATTGGGGTATAGCTAATTAACAGTGTGGTGATAGTTTCTGGTGAAGAGCGAAGGGACTCAGCCATACATATTTACATATCCATTCTCCCCCAAACTCCCCTCACATCCAGTCTGCCATATAACATTGAGCAGAGTTCCCTGTTCCCTATACAGTAGGTCCTTATTGGCTGTCCATTTAAAATATAGCAGTGTGTACATGTCCATCCCAAACTTCTAACATCCCTTCCCCACATTCTTCCCCTCCGGGGACCATAGTTCCTTTTCTGTCTGAGTCTGTTTTGTAACTAGGAAGTTATTTTTGTATTACTTTTTATCTATTATAAGCTCTGATTTAATGCTTTTTCTGCCATACATCAACATGAATCAGCTGCAGGTATGCATATGTCACCTCCCTCGTGAACCTCCCTCCTGTTTCCTCCCCAACCCCACCCCTCTGGGTTGTCACGGAGCACTCACTGGGTGGAGCTCCCGGTGTCACACAGCAAATTCCCACTGGCTGCCTAATACAGAGAGAACAGACTTGTGCACACAGGTGGGGAAGGGCAGGGTGGGTCAAACGGAGAGAGGACCACGCAAACATAGACATAGCAGTTTGGAGGTGATAAATTATTGAATAAATGTATCCTCTTGCTTTGAATTTTAATACATTCTTGTATTGGATCACAAGTTAGAAATTTAAAAAATATTTATCTTGTCACTTTGTTTCCTGTTGTGAGTTTTTGCATATTTGGAATGGTGCTGCTTTTATTATTAAGGTCCAGCTTCATGAATGCAGTTAGATGTTGAAATTGTAAGCCAAAACTTTAAAATTATTTCTAATTTTTGGTTCCTTCCTAGTTATTGTTGAATGTAATGCCTAGTGGTATTAATAAGAGTACCTAGTAAATACTTCACTTTCACTTTTCACTTTCATGCATTGGAGAAGGGAATGGCAACCCACTCCAGTGTTCTTGCTTGGAGAATCCCAGGGACGGGGAAGCCTCATGGGCTGCCGTCTATGGGGTTGCACAGAGTTGGACACGAAGCGACTTAGCAGCAGCAGCAGCAGTAGTAAATACTTCCCCAGTAAATTGAAGATTGCATAGCTTTCTTCATCCAAATATTGTAAGAAGGAATTGGCTAGACATGTGTGTGTTATAACCATAAATATATTTGTTCTTTACTTAAGTAAATTATTTTTAAAGTTTGCTACATCCCATAATACAATAAGAAAGAGTTCTTTGTGAATAAATGCCAAAATCAAAATAAAACTGTGTGACCACTACTAAGCCTTGAGTGGTACTTTTTTGAAGTATATAATTATAAAGCAGTTTTGTGTGTATTGTATAAGTATATTCTCTCCTCTGAAAGCTTTTCTTATCTTCTGACTCCATTAAGCTCATTTTACCATGCCAATCAAACATAGTTATGTTTGTCTAAGAATGTAGAGATGATACATTCCCTGTTTTAATTAGTGGTGGTATATCTAATCCAATTATTTGAGGGAAAAATTTCTTTCTTTTGGAGGGAAGTGGCTTGCCCTGACATAAATCACTAATTAGTAAAAGCAAGATCCCATAAGGTTGGGAAGAGTTTAAAAGTGAACCTTGAGAAATAAAAATTACTTATTCTGTAGAATTCTTATGCATGCTAAGGAATAATTAGGATACCCTTGTTTTTTTTCTTTAAGAACTCTCAGATTTCTTATTTCAGTCTTGGTTACATTTACCTCTATTTGTAAAGACTGCTCTTCTGGTTCTTCTCTTCCTGTCTGGCATCTAGCTTTTTTCTTTCTCTGTTTACATTTCATGGTGTGTGGTCCTCTGCTGCCTCCAGCCTCATTCACATTTTAGCTATATCTGTGGCATTATTTCCTCTAAGTCATTTTCACTGTGTTCTATCAAAAAATCAGACAAAAAGAATTTATGTATCCATTAGCAAAGCTGGTTTCTTTTATTGTGACTGGTTTCTTTTATTGTAAATCTTTTTTCAAATAAAGGGCTTACCTCATCTGGTACTCTGATATTTGTGTTGCCATACTAATTTATTTTTTAGATTTTTTATTGTGTGTTACCACATATTTTGTAAAAGGGTATTTGCCTTCATTGAGAATTAAAAGTAAATTTATTTTTAAAGTTTTTTTTTTTTAATCCAAGGAACCGCTTTTTAATGTAAAAAATTCAAGCCAACAAGCATATGATTGATAACTGTCATCAATTCTCATTCGTGCCTTCAACACTTTTATTATGTGCCAGGTACTACTGAAGGAATCAAAATAAAAATCCAGGTTTGTTAGTTTCCTTTAGTTGGAAGAAACAAAGGTTCTCTCAAGGCACCATCTTTAAAAAAAAGATTTATTGTTGTGCTCTGTGTGGTATAGAACTGGAGTGCCAGAAAATCTGAAGCCACTTAGTGGCTGGCTATTCCCTCTTGGTACTTCTCTCTCAGTGCCTGTTCTGGTATCCTTTTGCTAACTAAAGACATTCCTTCCCTCTTCTGTAGTTTAAATGCTGCAGAGACCCTGTCTGATGTTTTAAAATCAATTTCATTGAGCTATATTTTACATACAATAAAATACACCTATTTTTTGATGAGGTGTGACAAGATACGGCACCTCAGTCAAAAGAGAGAACTCTTTCTTCACTCCAAAAAGCTCCCTTGTGCTCCTTTGCATTTAACCCCTGCTTCCCACCCCCCACCTAACCCCAGCTCCAAGGAAGCCATCAGTCTGCTTTCTGTTCCTATAGATAAGATTTGCCTTTTCTAGAATTTCAGATAGAATCACTAAATGTATATTCCTTAGCATCGGGCTACTTTTTTAAAAAAATTATTTTTATTTTTGGTTGTGTTCTGTCTTTGTTGCTGTGCACGAGCTTTCTCTAGTTGTGGCAAGCAGGGGCTACTGTCTGTTGCAGTGCGTGGGCTTCTCATTGTGGTGGCTTCTCTTGGCTTTCGGGCGAGCGGGCTCAGTAGCTGTGGCTCATGGGCCCTAGAGCTCAGGCTCAGTAGCTGTGGCTCATGGGCTCAGTTACTTCTCTGCAAGTGGAATCCTCCTGGACCAGGGATCAAACCTGTGTCCCCTGCATTGACAGGCAGATTCTTATCCACTGTACCACCAGGGTAGTCCCAAGCGCCTTTGTTTTTAAAAATTGCTAATATTTCTTGGATTAAGATTCTTCCTTTTTCTCGCTCAGTATCACAAATTATGTATCCATTCACTGGTTGATGGATAATTAGGTTGTTTGCAGTTTGGAGATATGAGTAAAATTCTGTGACCACTTATGTGCAAGTCTTTTTGTTGATGCTTGCTTTCATTTCTCCTGGGTAGATGCCTAGGAACTGAATTGCTGGGTTGTATGTAGGTTTAAAAAAAAAAAAAAGGCAATTTATTATAAAGTGCTTCTGCCATTTTATATTCCTGCCACTAATATCTGACAGTTCCAAGTGTACCATATCCTTGCCAGATTCTCAGTCTTTCTCATTTTAAATCATTCTGTCACATGTAGTATGTCACTGGGCTTCCCAGGAGGCACTAGTGGTAAAGAGTCTGTCTGCAAGTGCAGGAAATGCAGGTTCAATCCCTGGTTGGGCAGATCCTCTGGAGTAAGAAATGGCACTCCACTCCAGTGTTTTTACCTGGAAAATTCCATGGGCAGAGGAGCCTGGCAGCCTTCATAGGATGACAGAGAGTCAAGACATGACTGGCTAAGTAGCAGCAGTATGTCATTGTTTTAATTTCCATTTTCCTGAGATCTAACGATGTTTAGCATCTTTTCATAAGTTTATTCTATTAGTCTACTGGGGCTACCACAGATTGAGTGACTTAAAAGTTCTATCTCAATATACAACATCAGGCCAGGGGATTAAGACTGTGGAGGAGTAGTAGGGGAGCTCACCTGCTCTCACAGAAATATTAGCATGTCAGTAACTGGAGTGATTTACGCAGAACATCTAGCGAATGCCAGCAGAAGACCTCGGACATCCAGAAGGACAAGAAAGCCTCCACGTGACCAGGTAGGACAAAGGAAAAAGGAAAGGAATCAGGACAGGCTTCCACCCCAGGGAAGAGTCCCATACCCTGGGGAGAGCCTTCACTGGCAGGAGATCAGCCTGGAGGGAGAGGGACATTCAAAGCCTAGGAGGAGAGTGCAGCAACTGGTTTGTAGGAGGCAAAATGGAGAGCAACCTGCACAGAAGGTCAGCATCACTGACCGGTGTTCCGCAGCCTGATATGCTCCTTTGATGATGCAGCAGCGGGCTGGGGGCTGAAGCTCAGGCTTCAGAGATCAGATCCAAGGAAAAGATCAGGGTTGGCTGTGCGGAGACAGCCTGAAGAGGGTGGACTGTGGTAACTGAGGGTGTGCTCAGTAGCAACCAGCACTGCCAGAGAGGCAAGGTGCCATTACTATAGGGGCACACAAAGGGGGGGCACCATGAGAGCTTTTTCCCCGGTAAGTGCTCCCAGGCAACAGGACACCACCTTACAGAAGCTCTGGGAGTGGGCGCAATTATCACTGCCATGGGAGGCTCCAGAGGCAGGCTTGGGCAACCACTGAGATCTGCAGGCTGGTGCCAGGCACTGCCCCTGCTGTCCTGGGAGTGTGCAAAGGCTGCTACACCTGCACGCCCCATATTAAGGGGATAACAGTCAGCTCACCTTGAGGAGAGAGACAGCAGATATCCAAACTAAAAACAGCCCCTTGATTCCGGAAAAGATGGCTGAGCAGAAGGACTTGAGCTCACCTACTCTCACGAAAACACCAAAAGCACAACAAACTGATGAACAACCATTGACAAAGGAGACTGGAAACTACCAAAAAAGATATTTTACATTCAGAGACATAGAAGAAGCCTAAAGGGACAATAAGAGAGATGCGTTAGTGACATCACGAGTGGGAGACCCACAAACTGCAAAATAATTATATTGCAGAGGTTCTCTTGCCAGAGTGAAAGTTCTAAGCCCATCTTAGGCTCCTGAGGCTGAGGATCTGGCATCAGGAGGTGGAACCCTCCAGAGGACTTGACTTTGAAGACCAGCAGGCTTAAGTGCAAGAGCTCCACAGGACTGGGTGAAACAGAGATTCCACTCTGGGAGGGCTCACATACACTGGGATCCAACACAAAGCAGAAGAAGTTGGGCTAGACCTACCTGTGGGTCCTGGAGAGTCTCCTGAGGAGGTAAGGGTTGGCCGTGGATCACTGAGCTGGGGGCAAGCACACTGGAGGCAGTGGCCGAGAGAGTATTGACTGGCATGAGCTCTCACAGAGGTCACCATTTTGACATCAAGACTTGGCCCTGTCCAACAACCTACAGGCTCCAGTGCTGGAATGCCTCAGGCCAGACAGCCAGCAGGATAGGGACACATTGCTACCCATCAGCAGACAAAGCGGTACTGAGCTCACAGCTCCCTCTAACACACTGTTTGACATGACTTTGTTCACTAGAGACACACTCAACTCTTCCCACCAGTCGGCAGGCACCAGAAGTAAGAGGAGCTAAAATCCTGCAGCCAGCAGAAAGGAGACCACAAACACAGAAAGTCAGACAAAAATGAGACAGCAGAGAAATATGTTCCAGATGAAGGACCAAGATAAAATGTCATAAGACATCTAGATGGAGATAGGCAACCTACCTGAGAAAGAACTTAGTGTAATGATAGTAAAGATGATCCCAGAATTTGGTAAAAGAATGGAGGCACAGATTAAGAAGATACAAAAAGATATTTAACAAAGAAAATTTAAAGAACAGAGATGAAAAACAGAATAACTAGAATGAAAAATACAAGAGAAGGAATCAATAGCACAATAATTGATGTGGAAAAATGAATTTAGTGAGCTAGAAGATGGAGTGTTGGAAATCACTCCTGTGGAACAGAGCAAAGGAAAAAAGAATGAAAGGAAGGACAGTTTCAGAGGCCACTGGGCCAACGTTAAAAGCATGAATATTTGCATCATAAGGGTCCTAGAAGGAGAAGAGAGAAAGGGCTTGAGAAAATACTTGAAGGGATAATAGCTGAAAACTTCCCTAACATGGGAAGGAAACAGCCACTCAAATCTAGGAAGCACAGAGTGTCCCAGGCAGCTTATACCGAGGAGGAACATGCCAAGACACCTATTAGTCAAACTGACATAAATTAAAGCCAAAGTGAAAATGTTAGAAGAAGCAAGGGAAAAGCAACAAGGGAATCCTCATAAGGTTGTCAGCTGATTTTTCAGCAGAAACTGCAGGCCAGAAGGGAATGCCATGGTGTATTTAAATTGATGAAAGGGAAAAAACCTACAGCCAAGAATACTCTATCCAGCAAGGCTGTCATTCAGATTTGATGGAGAGATCAAAAGTTTTACAGACA
Organism: Neotragus pygmaeus; assembly: GCA_006410875.1. Lineage (NCBI taxonomy): Eukaryota > Metazoa > Chordata > Mammalia > Artiodactyla > Bovidae > Neotragus > Neotragus pygmaeus. The sequence continues at coordinate 2,458,210 of SJYV01003225.1, forward strand.
AGCAACATTTAAGAGAAGTCAGTACCACCAAACCAGCTTTACAACAAATGCTAAAGGAACTTCTCTATTCTCTAGGTGAAAAATAAAAGGCAACAACGAAACAAAATTATGAATGGGAAAGCTCACCAGTAAAGGCAAACTACAGTAAAGATAAGAAATCATCCACACACAAATATGATATAACCAGCAATTGTGAGGACAGTACAAATGGAGGATATTGGAGGTACATTTTGAAATTAAAAGACCAACAACATAAAACACTGCTATATCAAAATCTCATGGGAATCAAAAACTGAAAATTTACAAGAGGTATACAAAAAAGAAAAAGGAATCCAAACACAACACTAAAGTTAGTCATCAGATCACAAGAGAACAAAAGAGGAAGGAAAGAAAAAAGACCTACAAAAACTAATCTAAAACAATTAACAAAATGACAATAAGAACATATTAATACATATTGATAATTACCTTAAATGTAAATGGATTAAATGCTCCAACCAAAAGACAGGCTGAATCGATACAAAAATAAGACCCTTATATATGCTATCTATAAGAGATCTGCTTCAGATCTAGGGACACATACAGACTGAAAGAAAATACATAGATGGCCCCAAGTGGTGGGGCACAGACCTGAGAATCACCTGTGCCAGCCACATTTCTCCCAAGAAGATACACAGATTGTGAAAAAGCACAGGAAAAGATGCTTAACATCACTAATTATCAGAAAAATGCAAATCCAAACTACAGATGAGATATTACCTCACACCAGTCACAGTGGCCGTCATCAAAAGGTCTACAAATAATAAATACTGAAGAGGATGTGGAGAAAAGAGAATCCTCCTACACTGTTGGTAGGACTGTACATTGGCATAACCACTATGGAGAAAAGTATGGGAGGTTCCTTAAAGAAACAACTAGTAATAGAACTTCTATATGATACAACAATTCCACTCCTGGGCATATGCTGCTGCTGCTGCTGCTGCTGCTAAGTCACTTCAGTCGTGTCCGACTCTATGCGACCCCACAGACTGCAGCCCATTGGGCTCTGCCATCCCTGGGATTCTCCAGGCAAGAACACTGGAGTGGGTTGCCATTTCCTTCTCCAATGCATGAAAGTGAAAAGTGAAAGGGAAGTCGCTCAGTCGTGTCTTGACTCAGTGACCCCATGGACTGCAGCCTACCAGGCTCCTCTGTCCATGGGAGTTTCCAGGCAAGAGTACTGGATTATATCTGAATAAAATCATAATTTGAAATGATACACGTACCCCAGTGTTCATTGCAGCACTATTTATAATAGCCAAGATGTGGAAGCAACCTAAATGTTGATTGACAGATGAATGGATAAAGAAGATACAGTATATGTTTACAATGGAATATTAGTCATAAAAAAGAAAAAAATAATGCTGTTTGAAACAACATGCTTGGACCTAGAGATTTACATATCTTCATATGTTGAATCAAAATTTTTTTTAAAGATACAAATGAACTTATTACTAAACAGAAACAGACTTACAGGTTTTGAAAACAAATTTATGGTTACCAAAGGTAAAACCTGGGGGGAGTGGACAGTAAATCAGCAGCTTAGAATTAACATACACATGCTACTATATATAACAAGGGCCTACTGCATCACACAGAGAGCTATACTCAAATTCTGTGATAACCTGTATGAGAAAAGAATCTTAAAAACAATGTAGGTACATGTATAGCTGAATCACTTAGCTGTACACCTGAAACTGAACAACATTGTAAATCACTTATACTCCAATTAAAACAAAACAAAAACCAGTACACTGAAGATTAGAGCTTTAACATATGAATTTTGGCAGGGCAGATTTCAATCCTTAACACTGTTGACTATTTCTATGTCTCTTGTGGAGTTTGTTTTGTGTTTAAACTTTTGCCCATTTTGTGTGTCTTAATAGTAAGTTGTAAGAGTTCTTTTTATATTCCTTTAAGTTCTGTAACATGTATTGTAAATATTTCCTCCATTTAATTTTTAATGGTATTTTTTTAAAGAGCAAAAATTTAAAATTTGGGGTAGGTTCTGTATTTCTGTTTTTTCTTTTATAGTTTGTGGGGTTTGCTTTCTGTTGAAGAAATGTTTGCCTATGCCAAGGTTGTAAAAATATTCTCCATTGTTTTCTTCTAGAGGTTTTATAAACTTCAGCATTTGCCTGTGTTTGTATTTTGAGTTAATTTTAATTGATAGCATGCATTAAGGGTCAAGGTTCATTTTTTTGGCATATGGATATCCAGTTATTCTAACACTGTTGCAAGATAATCTTTTTCCCTATTCAGTCATCTTGACACTTTCATTTAAAATTAATTGAGCAAATATGTTTGAGTCTATTTCTAGACCCTATTCTGTTCCTTTGATCTATGCCAGTACTACACTGTCTGGTTACTGTAGCTTTATAGAGTAATTTTTAATTTAAAATTCTTCTAATCAAATACTCTAAGTCTTCCATCTCTTTTCTTTATTTCAGAATTGTTTTATTTGCTCTGCACCCTTTCCATATACAATTTAGAAGTAGCTTATCAATTTCCCTAATCATGCTTGCTTGAATAGCGACTGATACTTATTGGGACTGCAACTGAACACATAGATCATTCTGGAGAAAATTACTGTCTTAATAATACAAACTTATAAGTGTGATTTTTCTTTTCTATTTATTTAGGTCATATTTATCTCAATCAGCTTTTTTTTTTTTAAGTTCAATGTACAGGTGTATTTAAATGTCTTTTGTTAAATGTATCCCTAAGTATTTCATGTTTTGATGAAAGGAGTTATTTTGCCTTATTCCTAATATTTGCTTATTTCATATTTGGTTTTGATATTAGAAAAATACTGCGCTCCTAAAATGAGCTTGGTTGTGTTCTTTTTTTATGTTTTTTAAAATAGTTTGTGTGGTAATTGGTACTGTTTCTTCCTTAAATGTGTAATAAAATCTACCAGTGATGCTATTGGAAGCTGGAGTTCTCTTTATATGAAAGTTTTTAATTCTGAATTATTTTTAGTAAGTAGAATTACTTATAACAGTTACTTTAGTTACTCTATTTCTTTTTGAATCAGTTTTGAAAAGTGGTGTGTTTTAAAGGAATTTTAATGTCTCATTTAAATTGGATGTATTGGCCAAAAAAAAAGTTTTCAGTGTTATATCATATGTATATGAGAGATCTGTAGTGATCTTTCATTTACCATTTGTGTGACCTTGGGCATATTACTTGTGTCTTAGTTCCTTCATTTATAAAATGAGATCTTAATAGCATCTTTCTCATATTGTGCTTTTAAGAATTAACTGACATGGTGTATATGTATACAGTGTATAGAACAGTAACAGGCAGAGTTAGCACTGAATAAATGTTAGCTGTCAAAAATTGAAAATAGTGTAGAAACTGGTTGACTCCCTTTTTTTTTTTTTTCTGACGGATGACTCCTTGTTGATGAGCTTGTGGAGGAATCTTATGAGTCAGATAGAGCTGCAAGATACCTTTTTAATCTTGTGGATTTTCTGACTGTAGAAGTAGTTAAATTCCAGTGTTATTTTAATGGATATTGAGTTCTCAGCAAGAAAGGATTTCCTTTTACAGGTATTGGCTGCCCAACAATAAGGAAATACAGCAACTTGGGGAATGATGGGCTTTGATTTTCTTTTCTTTTTTTTGGCCTTGCCACGAGGTTTGGGGGATCCTTCGTGCCCCAACCAAGGATTAAACCTGCACCCTCAGCAGTGAAAGCTCAAAGCCCTAACCACTGAACTGCCAGGGGATTCCTGGGCTTTGATTTTTAACCCCTGCCTTTCTTGCACAGGGGCTTCCCTGATAGCTCAGTTGGTTAAGAATCCGCCTGCAATGCAGGAGACCCTGGTTTGATTCCTGGGTCAGGAAGATCCGCTGGAGAAGGGATAGGCTACCCACTCCAGGATACTTGGGCTTCCCTTGTGACTCAGCTGGTAAAGAATCTGCCTGCAATGCGAGAGAACTGGGTTCAATTCCTGGGTTGGGAAGATCCCCTGGAGAAGGGTAAGGCTACCCCATTCCAGTATTCTGGCCTGGAGAATTCCCTGGACTATATAGCTCATGGACTCGCAAAGAGTCAGACATGACTGAGTGACTTTCACTTTCACTTTTTTCTTGCACAGCACTGCACATCTGTTGAATATAACTTGATGTTTGTTACTTGGATCTTATTTGAATTGCTTGTGATTGAAGTATTCTACAAGATGCTTTCAAGAGAAGAATTTCTTAGTTCATATTTCTTTGTTCCATGAAGGGTGATATATATGATATTTATATTATATACACTTTAAGCTTTGTAGATTATTTTCTAAACCTTTGATAAAGAGAGCTAGCCATGTTATTGGTTATTTAGAATTTCACTGTGTTGGTAGATTATCCTTTGGGTGAGAAAAGGAAAAAATATTCAGTTAGAATCTATGTCAGGTTTTTTTCTGCAAAGGGTCAAATAAAGTTTTAGTTTTTGTGGACCATACAGTCTCTGTTGTAACCATTTAACTCTGCTGTTGTGGTGCAGTAGCAGCCATAGACAATAAATATGTAAATAAATGTGTGTGGCCACGTTTCAATAAAACTTTATAAATACAAGTGGTAATGGACCATATTTGGCCTGCAGGACATACTTTGCCAACCCTTGATCTATATGACTTACAAGAATTGCATAGCCAGAGATTTGTCTGTATGTGCCCTTATAACAGTATTTAATGGGCTAAAATTGGTCCTCTGTAACTCTTTTATAGCGAAGATTTATCCAAGTATTCATATTGGCAAATTGTCTGGGAAATATATACCTATGTGGCTTCTATTTTAGAGTGAGGGTAAACAGCCATTAAGAAACACTAAGATTCAGGCTTCTGGTTCGAGATGGCAGAGTAGAAGAATGTGCACTCATCTCCTCCAAGAGCCCCAGAATTACAACTAGCTATTGAACAACCGTCGCCAGGAGGATGCTGGAACCACCAAAAACAGATATCCCACGTCAAAAGACAAAGAGGAAGGCACAGCGAGTGATAGGAAGGGCACAATCAAAATAAAATCAAATCCCATACTTGCCGGGTAGGTAATCCACGAACTGGGGAACAATAATACCAAAGAAGTTCTCCCACTGTTGTGAAGGTTCTGAATCCCACATCAGGCTTCCCAGCCTGAGGATCCGACAAAGGGACTGGGAATCCCTAGGGAATATGGCCTCGAAGGTCAGCGGAATTTAATTATGGGATTTCCACAGGACTGGGAGAAACAAACTCCAGTCTTGGAAGGCATGAACAAAATCTTGCATGCACCAAGAGCCAGTGAAAGGAGGAGTGACCCCACAGGAGACAAACCAAAACTACCTGCTTATTGTTGGAGGGCCTCCTGTAGAGGCCTGGTTCAGGAGGGTCTCACCCCAGGGACAGGGGCACTGGCAGCAGCAGGCCAGGAAGGTCCCCCTGGGTGTAAACCCTCTTGGACTTCTCCATTAACCTTACCATAGAACCAGTAGACCCCAGGGGTGAGTTGCCTCAGGCCAAACAACTAACAGGGAGGGAATGCAATCTGACCCATCAGCAGATAATTGGATTAAAGCTTTACTGAGCGAGGTCCTGCTCAGCAGAGCAAGACCCAATTTTCCCCACTACCAGCCCCTCCCATCCAGGAAGCTTACACACGTCTCTTAGCCTCATCCATCAGAGGGCAGAGAGAAGAAGCAAGAAGAAGCACAGTCCCACAGCAGCTAAAACAAAAACCATATTACAGAAAGTTAATCACTATGAAAAAGCAGAAAGCTATGTCCCAGGTGAAAGGACAGGATAAAACCCCAGAAAAGCAACTAAATGGAGTAGAGATAGGCAACATTCCAGAAAAAGAATTCAGAATAATGATAATGAAAATGATCCATGATCTCAGGAAAACAATGAAGAAGATGCAAAAAATGTTTACCAAAGACCTATAACAACTAAAAAACAAATAGAGGTAAACAATACACTAGAAGGAATCAACAGCAGAGTAACAGGCAGAAGAGTGGATGAATGACCTGGAGGACAGAATGATGGAAATCACTGCCACAGAACAGAGTATAAAAAAAAAGAATGAAAAGAAATGAAGACAATCTAAGAGATGGTCATGAATGGATGTGAGACTTGGACTGTGAAGAAAGCTGAGCGCCGAAGAATTGATGCTTTTGAACTGTGGTGTTGGAGAAGACTCTTGGGAGTCCCTTGGACTGCAAGGAGATACAACCAGTCCATTCTGAAGATCAGCCCTGGAATTTCTTTGGAAGGATGCTAAAGCTGAAACTCCAGTACTTTGGCCACCTCATGAGAAAAGTTGACTCATTGGAAGACTCTGATGCTGGGAGGGATTGGGGGCAGGAGGAGAAGGGGACGACAGAGAATGAGATGGCTGAATGACATCACTGACTCTCAATGGACATGAGTCTGGGTGAACTCCAGGAGTTGGTGATGGACAGGGAGACCTGGCATGCTGTGATTCATGGGGTCGCAAAGAGTTGGACACAAATGAGCGACTGAGCTGAACTGAACTGAAGAGACCTCTGGGACAACCTTAAACACACCAACAATCACATTTTAAGGGTCCCAGAAGTAGAAGAGAGAAAAAGTTCCTGAGAAAATATTTGAAGAGATAATAGCTGAAAAGTTCTGTAACATGGGAAAGGAAATAGTCAACCAAGTCCAGGAAGCACAGAGAGGCCCAGGCAGGATAAACCCAAGGAGGAACACACCAAGACACATAGTAATCAAACTGACAAAAATAAAAGACAAAGATAAAATGTTAAAAGCAACAAGGGAAAAACAATAAATAATATACACAGGAACTCTCATCAGGCTATTAGCTGATTTCTCAACAGAAATGCTATAAGCCAGAAAGGAATAGCATGATATATTTAAAGTGATGAAAGGGCAGAACCTACAACCAAGAATACTCTACCTACGAAGACTCTTATTCAGATGGAGAACTCAAAAGCTTTCCAGACAAGCAAAAATTAAGAGACTTTATCCCCACCAAACCAGCTTTACAACAGGTGCTAAAGGAACTTCTCTAGGCAGGAAACACAAGAGAAGGAAAAGACCTACAGCATATAAACCCAAAACAATTAAGAAAATTGTAACAGGATCATACATATTGATAATTACCTTAAACGTAAATGGATTGAATGCACCAACCAAGAGACAGAGACTGACTGGGTGGATGAAAATGTGCATGTATGCATTTCCACTTACCACATTGTTCTGCTTGACTCCCCAGATGTATGTAATTATTTTATATTGTCAAGCTAATCATGTTCCTCTTATGGCTTGCAGTTGTGATTACCTTTTATTTTTTTGTCTGGCTATTGATTGTGAAAACTGATAAATATCTTTTACTGTTGTGATTATGTAGCTTTTATTCACTTTAATACCATTGTATCATGATTGGTCAACAGAAAAATAATGGAACTCTATATTATCCAAACTAGGATTTAATAGAAAAACCTGTAATCACTTTTTAAAATCAGAATTATCTATTTTTTGAAAAATGCAAATGCCCAGGTATTGCTTTTTTTTCCTCCAGAGCTCCAGATATGTTTGTAATAAGCAGTCATGTTTAAAAGCAACCGGTTATGTGATGATCTTTTACTTTTATCTAGTTTGTTCACTTTTTCTGTTTCATATTCAGTGCTCCCATTTCATTTAGTTTGTTTTCCAGTCTCTCCATCTCTTTTTTTTTTTTTTTGATGTTCTTTCTCAAGCATAGTAGGAAAGCTTTTGTGTGTGTGTGTGTATATATAATATGTATACTATATATATTTTAGAAAATTTACAAATTTTTGCTGAACTGAAAAATTTATGACATTTTGATTCTACTTGTTTGACTTAGTATGACTAGAATGGTAGATTTCTAATTAAAAAAACAGATGTGCAGCAAGCAGCAGAGGTGGGCTGGACAGCACAGGGAGCTGTAGTCAGTATCTTGTAATGACCCACAATGGAAAATAATTTCAAACCTAATATATGTGTCTGTGTATAGCTGAATTGCCTTGCTGTGCACTTGAAACATGTAAGTCAACTATAGTTCAATAAAGTATATATATTAAGAAAAAAAACCACTAAGATTCAAGACAGTCTAACAGGTTGTCATTTCTGTTCACTCATTTCTTCAGCAAATCTTTATAGAACACCTACTATTTACTTAACACTGTTCCAGGCTCTGAATATACTTTGTTGAACAAGATCTTTGTTAGGCCATCATGAAATACAAATTCAAGCTGGTACACTAAAATTGATCAGGTAAGTTCATGCATGTTACATATTTTCATAAGCCACATTGGGTCAACCACTATGTTACCACCTGTTTTTAGAAAACTACTGTCTAGAACACTTTCCTTGTATGAGAATGATTACAGATTCCAATGAAAATTCCTTCATTTTTATTTAAGAAAAGAAAAGAAAGGGAACAAAAAATTAATAAGGAAATGAAAGAAAAAGCAGCAAAGGAACTGGAGAAAGAACATTTACAAGAAAAAGCAAAGGAAAAATATCAAGAATGGTTAAAGAAAAAAAATGCTGAAGAATGTGAAAAGAAGAAGAAAGAAAAGGTATTTTCACTAAGGTGATCAGTTAGAGTACAGGACTTGGTATTTATATGTGCCAACTATATTGTGTAAAGAATTTCTAATGGAAAATTGGCATTATCTTAGCATAATATAAATACATGTAGCTATCCCTACTTGTTATATTATGATTAAGCTTCATAAATGAATATGCATTTGTGATGTTTTGACTGAAAAATATTAATAAGCCTATTGATACTCCTGCAGTCAGGTGCAAGCTTTTTACTGTTGTTTATGCTTTTAAATATTATTCAGTGTACTTTTATGGAAAGTTTTATTACATTATTGTAAATTACTGTTCTATTTTAAAAGAACAAATTGCTTTTTTCTTCTTGGATTTAATATCATTGTTTAGAGGCAGCCACTTTCATATCACATCCCCGATCATGTTAAATTTTGCTCTCTAATTATAGAAATATGATTCAGTGTTTCTGATCAGTAAGCCGTTGGGATGGGGAGCTACTGGGGAGCAAGTCAGTAGACTCTGAATAGAACTTTTAGTTACAGAATATCCCTGGAGATCTTTTGGTCTTGTCATTTTAAGGAAAAAGAAAAACAACGGCAGGCTGAATTACAGGAAAAAAAGGAAATAGCAGAAAAAAAGTTTAAGGAATGGTTGGAAAATGCAAAAAATAAACCTCGTCCAGCTGCAAAGAGCTATGGTTATGCCAATGGAAAACTCACAGGTTGGTTTTTATGTTATGTGGCTTACATAAATATGGCTTGCAGGAGCGAATATTATACATTATGTTTCCTTTTGACAGAAATAGAAGTGTGTAAAAATCATTTTTCTTTCAAATTACTATTTTCTGGAAGATTATAACATACTGTGTTCCTGTGGAGATACTACAAATTTGTTGTCATTCTCTAAAATCAGATACATTTTAAAGGCAACAGTGGCAAAACTGCAAAGTAATGATTTCTAACATTAAGAAATAAGTAAAATTTTTACATTCCTTGGATCTTAAAGCCTTAATCAGGATATATTTAAGGGGTCATTTTCTTTCCCTTTTCTGACCTCTCTGAGGCAGAGTTCCCAGTGTCTTTGGCTCATTATTTTTGCAGGGTGGAATACTAGTTGCCACATGAACCAGACCCAGACCTGGTTGGCCTTTTGGGGTTGGTGTGATTATAAATGGCACTGTGTGTTTTCCGTTGTACTTCCACGTTGGAAGCTCATACCTTGCTGACAGCTGCCTTCACTTGTTTAAGTGATTTATTATTAAAAATACTCCCATTCTGTATTGTTCACACAATAGAACATATTCCAGACTTTGTTTTGACCATCGTGGTGAAGTGTGTGTTGACATATGTATGCAGTCAGAGTGGGTTGCCAGTGTCTGAATGACATATTCCTTCTGTCAGGATTTAGGCCTCTCCTGCATGTCACAAAGGTCATCCATTACAGCTACCGAGCTGAGTCTGCTCCTTTATTTTGCTCTCTTGTTTGAAATAAGTAGTGGTTTCAACAAAACGATTGGATAGTAAAGTTAAAACTTAGATGGAATATATGTATTGACTAGAACTTAATTGCCAAATAATGGATTATTTTACCAAATTTGTGTTTAAATAAGTGTTATAATAAACACTGTAGTCTGCAAATGCCCTACTGCTCTTAATTACAAAACTAGAGTGTATGAAATCTGCTTAATTTGAGTGACAATGATTTAGAATTTCAGTGGTTCTGAACCACAATCTTGATTTACTTTAGCTACATATGCAACATACTTTTTTTTCTGCAAGCTTTAGTGTCTGACTAGGGGAAACTAGTACATAATCAGAAGTTTCCTAGACTGAAATAAGAAAGTGAAAAATTTTGTTCAATTTAAGGGTTCTAAAATTAACTTCTTAGAAGAAATTTTATATGAGTTTTTAGTTTTGAACATTAATGTTCTTTGAATATTCAGAATTATCATTTATATTTTAACTTTTACTACAATATTACTGTATTTGAAAAGTATTGATTGAAAATATTTGAGTTCAAGTTTTAAATGAGTCAGGTTTGTCAGTGGTATTTTTGTCCTTTTAACATTTTAACATTTTTCTATGAGTTTTAAAATAGTTTCTTTGATCTCAAAAAGTTTTTCTTGTTTTATTCTGATTTTTAAATAATTTTAGGTTTTTACAGTGGGAATTCTTATCCAGAACCAGCCTTTTATAACCCAATTCCATGGAAACCAATTCCTATGCCTCCTTCCAAAGAAGTGAAGGATCTATCAGGAAAGAAGACTAAAAGGCCTGTGATAAGCCAGCCACACAGGGCATCCTCTCTGGTAATACATAAAGCTAGAAGCAATCTTTGTCTTGGAACTCTATGCAAAATACAAAGATAGTAGATGTGGGAAATTGCACGCTCTTACCTGGAGCTATTTAATTTTAACATCAGAAATTGTTGTTTTGTTGCCCTACTATTAGTAGCTCAACATTTGATGTATTATTGTTAAGTTCACATTTTTGCATTTGTTTGTGGAGTCCTTAGAGTTAATTGAGGAAGATATTTTATTCATTTTTATAAATGCTTCAAGGTTGATCTTGGAATATTGTTTTGCAAGATAAGTGACAATATCTAACAATTGTGTTTATATTTTATATTAAAACTACCCGCTGAATACCAATAAAACAATTTTTGTGTATTCTTTCATACACACATGTTATGTGTTTGTGTTTATGAACATAGTAAGAATAAGTCATTGAAACAAGCATTTCTAAACTGTATGCTCAAAATAATTCTTAGAAGAATCTAAAATGAGTTAGAATCCCAGAGTAATCAAAACCAGCCTTTGTTGATGACTTTTAGTATGTTTTTCCCTGTATAAATATTTGTAAACCACTAACTGGAATCATGTTTGGTAATGGAGAAATAAAGGTTGGGTTTTGAAAGGACATTTTATAAACATTGTTTTGGGCTCTCAATCTTAATTGATTGTAGTAATCTTTGGACACTAATATATTTTGCTATACTTTGTACATATACTTACACATTATAATTAGGTTGTTAATTTTGTAATTAGAAATGTCTGCTTTAGTTTTTAATGTAAAATGTTAAGTCATGTTTTAACTAAAGTTGAAATAAAAAATCTTTATTAATAAATACTTGTTAAGGAAAGTAGATCAAAAGATTACTAAAATAGCACTCAGCCCTTCTTATTAAATTTTAAAAGTCTGTGTATCTTTTTTTAGGGGGCCATCAAGAAATGAAAATTTGTTGTGGCAATATAAAAGTTCAGTAAGTTCATTTAAAAGTGATTCCTATTTAGAATACATTCCATGTTTTTGTGAGGTTAGTCATCTACCAAGTTTTTGGTGATTAACCTGCAATGGTATTGGTCAATGCCAGGAAACAGCAATGGGATTTTTGAAGGGTATTCATATCATCAGAAATCTAGAAAAATGGACTTTAAAAAAAATTTCTTGCTCATGGAGGTCTGTGAGCCCCATAAGGATTGAGCACTCAGCCTGAATGCTCATTCAATTCAGCCATCTTCATTTGGTTTTTATTTTTTTCACTTCTAAGTGGAGAACAGTTTAGGAGGAATCAGTCGAGTTGATTGCGTCAAAATGTTGCTGAAATTTAGAGGCCTGACAATCCTTCTCATAACCTCTTAAATATAGTACAATTTCCAGGAGATCATTCTACTCAACCAAATTCACCTATGTACTGAGAATGTAAAATTTGCCAGGGTAACAATAACCTTGCATGTGAAAAATAGCATACATAGGCCAGTATTCCTGGGGGTTTTAGGTATGGTTGTTCTATCTAAAAAAAAAATCTTTATTTTCACACAGCAGATTAAGTCATTTAGGCTATTTTTAGATATAACCCTAATCCTACTAACACTTTTCATTCAGTCAGTATCAGTTTGACCAATATTAGTTGAACATGTGAGGCAGATGTTTGCATATTTATTTAGCAATTGGAATGATATATTTTATCCAGCAAACATTTATAACCTAGCCAGGAAAACAGAGTAAGTGCTGTAATACAGTTTACTTAAAATCATGTTCAAAATTCAACTGAAAACACAGATAGAAGATAGTTCAGTTTGAGAAGGGATTAAGAAAAACTACAGAGAGAAGGTGACATTTGAGTTGGTGAAAGATAAGCAGGAATTTTCTAGATGGTTATGAGGCTGACCACATTCATGAATATGTGATGAGAAGTAGCTGGGGAAGAAGCAGGGATCAGAGTAAAAAGCTCTGTATACTGCAGAATTTGGACTGATCCTGTGGACTTGTGATAACCTGTTTTACAACCCAAATGATTGATTTTTAAAAGATGTTTGACTGCCAAACATTTATTACTGAAAGTCCATTTTTGTTCATCAAAGACTTCTTCAATCAATATACCAATTACTAGATTAGTGTTTTTGGAATCAATTTTTCTTGAAGTCAAGATACTTTGTATAATAGGCATTATAAACTATATTAATAATATTTGAAAGTTCTATTGAGGTTTTTAAACTGTCTCTTAGACTTCTACTACTTTGATTGGAACTGCTCTAAAATATCTAGATAACCGATAGCATCAGCAAATTTGTGAACACAGGCATTACAGACCTGGCTTTATGTTTGCTTATCTCAAAGGTACCTTATTTTTTTCAGTGTTCATTAGCTTGTCTACTTATAGAGGCTTACTGTGGGAATGTAAAATAAGTGGAAGTACCAAAAAATGCAAGTTTATTTCTTTTTTGTGTGGTGACAATTCTGATAAGATGTACCAGTATTCTTTCTTTAGTGATAATTGGTTTATATAATACCTGATTTTGGTTAACATACCGATCTTGACTCTTGATATATCAAAAATAAGTTAACTCCTTAGCACTTAAGGTGAACTTCATTAACAACTGTGCTAAGGGCAAAAAGTGAAGACTGTCTTCAAATTGCATTGATAAGTATTTACTGAATACTGTGCAAGTTAGTATTCTAGATGTCAAAGGTTAATCTGTGAATAGGAGAGGATTCCTGCTGCCCAAAAGTTATTATATGACAGTGATAGGAAACAGATATTAAAATATGTAAACAAATTATTTGTCTCTGGGTGGTATAGAAAGAAATAAAACAGAGTAGTGGGATAAATCCCAAAGAAGGGTAGTGCCAAAGAAAGTTTAAACTTCTGCACAGTTGCACTCATTTCACATGCTAGCAAGGTATGCTAGCATGCTCAAAGGCCTTCAAGCGAGGCTCCAGCAGTATGTGAACCAGGAACTTCCAGATGTACAAACTAAAATTAGAAAAGGTAGAGGAACCAGAGATCAAATTGCCAACATCCATTGGATCTTACTAAAAGTAAGAGAATCCTAGGAAAACGTCTACTACTGCTTCATTGACTATGCTATAGCTTTTAACTGAGTGGATCACAACAAACTGTGGAATAGTCTTAAAGAGATAGGAATACCAGACCACTTTACCTCCCTCCTGAGAAACCTGTATGCAGGTCAAGAAGCAACAGTTAGAACTGGGCATGGAACAATGGGCTGGTTCAAAATTGGGAAAGGAGTACATCAAGGCTGTATACTGTCACTCTGCTTATTTAACTTATATGCAGAGTACATCATGGGTAATGCTGGGCTGGATAACTCACAAGCTGGAATCAAGATTGCCAGGAGAAATATCAACAAGCTCACATGCAGGTGGCCATTATATCTACTACTGTGGGCAAGAATAAGAATCCCTTAGAAGAAACGGAGTAGCCCTCATAATCAACAAAAGAGTCCAAAATGCAGTACTTGGATGCAATCTCAAAAACAGCAGAATGACCTAGGTTTGTTTCCAAGGCAAAACATTCAACATCACAGTAATCCAAGTCTATGCCCCAATCACTAATGCTGAGGAAGCTGAAATTGAATGGTTCTATGATGACCTACATGGAGAAGGCAATGACACCCCACTGCAATACTCTTGCCTGGAAAATCCCATGGATAGAGGAGCCTGGTAGGCTGCTGTCTCTGGGGTCGCAGAGTTGGACACGACTGAAGTGACTTAGCAGCAGCAGCAGCATGAAGACCTACAAGACCTTCTAGAACTAATACCACAAAAAGATGTCCTTTTCATCATAGGGGACTGGAATGCAAAAGTAGGAAGTCAAGAGATACCTGGAGTAACAGGCAGGTTTGACTTTGGAGTACAAAATGAAGCAGGGCAAAGGCTAATAGAGTTTTGCTAAGAGAACGCACAGGTCATAGAAGATACCCTCTTCCAACAATGCAAGAGACAACTCTACACGTGGATGGACATCACCAGATGGTCAATACTGAAATCAGGTTATTTATATTCTTTGCAGCCAAAGATGGGGAAACTCCAAACAGTTGGCAAAAACAAGACTGGGAGCTGACTGTGGCTCAGATCATGAACTCCTTATTGCCAAATTCAGATTTAAAGTGAAAAATGTAGAGAAAAATCACTAGACCATTCAGATATGACCTAGATCTAATCCCTTATGATTATACAGTGGAAGTGACAAATAGAATCAAGGGACTAGATCTGATAGACAGAGTGCCTGAAGAACTATGAATGGAAGTTCGTAACGTACAGCAGGCGGTGATCAAAACTATCCCCAAGAAAAAGAAACAAGGCAAAATGATTGTCTGAGGAGGCCTTACAAATAACTGAGAAAAGAACAGAAGTGAAAGGCAAAGGAGAAAAGCAAAGATATACCCATTTGAATGCAGAGTTCCAAAGAATAGCAAGGAGAGATAAGAAAGCCTTAAATGACCTATCCAAAGAGAGGAAAACAATAGACTGGGAAAGACGGGAGATATCTTTAAGAGAATTAGGGATACCAAGGGAACATTTCATGCAAAGATGGGCACAGTAAAGGACAGAAATGGTATGGACCTCAAAGCAGCAGAAGAGATTAAGAAGAGGTGGCAAGAATACATAGAACTGTGCATAAAATGTCTTACTGACCCAGATAACCATGATGGTGTGATCACTCACCTAGACCAGACCTGCATTGTGAAGTCAAAGGAAGCTTAAGGAAGCATTACTACGAACAAAGCTAGTGGAGGTGCTGGAATTCCAGCTTATCCTAAAAGATGATGCTGTGAAAGTGCTTTACTTGGTATGCCAGCAAATTTGGAAAACTCAGCAATGGCCACAGGACTGGAAAAAGTCGGTTTTCATTCCAGTCCCAAAGAAAGGGAGTGCCAAAGTATGTTCAAATTATCACATAATTGCACTCATTTCACATGCCAATAAGGTAATGCTCAAAATCCTTCAAGCTAGGCTTCAATAGTACTTGAACCAAGAACTTCTAGATGTACAAGCTGAATTTAAAGGAACCAGAGATCAAATTGCCAAAATTGTTGTATCATAGAAAAAGCTTGCAAGAGAATTCCAGAAAAACATCTGCTTCATTGACTATGCTTAAGCCTTTGACTGTGTGAATCACAAGAAATGGGAAGATTCTTAAAGAGATGGGTATCAGACCACTTTACTTGCCTCCTGAGAAATTGATCAAGAAACAACAGAACTGGACTGTGGAACAACAGACTGGTTCCAAGTTGGGAAAGGAGTACATCAAGGCTGTATATTGTCACCCTGTTTATTTAACTTCTATGCAGAGTGCATCTTGAGGAATGTTGCGTTGGATGACTCACAAGCTGGAATCAAGATTGCCAGGAAAAATATCAATAACCTCTTCTCCAACACCACAGTTCAAAAAATCTATTCTTTGACACTCCACCTTCTTTATGGTCCAACTCTCACATCCATACATGATTAGGAAAAAACCATAGCTTTGACAATATGGACCTTTGTTGGCAAAGTAATGTCTCTGCTTTTTAATATGCTGTCTAGGTTGGTAAAAGCTTTTCTTCCAAGGAGCAAGCGTCTTTTAATTTCATGGCTTCAGTCACTGTCTGCAGTCATTTTGGAGCGCAAGAAAATAAAATCTGTCACTGTTTCCATGTTTTCCT
>SJYV01003225.1:2474935-2577073 GCA_006410875.1 Neotragus pygmaeus
TTTACAGTATGCAGGATATTCTGTACATTTCATAATAATTATAGATGGAATATAAACTTTAAAAATTGTTAATCACCATATTGTACACCTATAACATTATGCATCAACCAAACTTCAACTTTGAAAGTATAGGGATTTGGATATAAAGAGGAAGAGAAGCCACTGGGAAATCAATGGGGAAGGTGGGAAGCGAGTACAAGGAAGTGTTCTCACTGTGAGAAAGGGAAGTTTTAAGGAAGAGTTCATGGTTCTATAATACCAAATGCAGTGGGGCTTCCCTGGTGGCTCAGTGGCAAAGAATCCACCTGCCAATGCAAGAGACAGGGTCAAACCCTGATCCAGGAGGAGCCCACACGCCCTGGAAGCACCATAACTATTGAGCCTGTGCTCTAGAGCCCAGGAATCGCAACTATTGAACCCATGTGCCACAACTACTGAAGCCCAAATTCCATGGGGCCCCTGATCCATGACAAGAGGCACCACTGCAATGAGAAACTGCAAAGAGTAGCCCCCACTTGCCACAACTAAAGAAAAGCCCACATGGCAACGAAGACCCAGCACAGCAATAAATAAATATAAAATTATTTTAAAATGCTGCCTAAGGGTTTGGAAGGAATGTGGGAAGCCTTCTGCTTGCTTATTCCACTAGTGTTTATTGCATTTCTAGCACTGCTAGATTCTGGGATACAGTGGTCAACACCTAATTCAAGGCCTAAACTTGAATCCATCAGAGCTTACAGTCTAGTGGAGATGACCAGTAAACAGCCCTTATCCTAAAGCACAAGCTATGAGGCTACCTCAGGAGGAAGCTAACCTTTACTGGGGTCAGGAAAAACTACCAAGAGGAAGTGATTAAGCTGAGACTCAGTTTTGACTGCAGTCTCAAATAAATAGCCCAAATAAACAAGGCTCAGCATTTAATCATGTTGGCGCTGGAGAGTAAGAAATGGGCTTAGAACAACGTGATTCCATGTGTAACCTTTCTTTCCAAGACCAAGGACAGGTGATACGAGAGCTTGTGAACATCAAAGGGACTTTCAGATGGCTCATATACATGAACACACAGCTACAAGGTTACAAGGGAAATTTCTAAAATCTTAGTCCTTTCTAAAGAAAATGTTTATACTTCCATGGGAAAGTAAACCTTAAAGTTTGATGATAAAAATGCACCCTCTGTGGCCTCAGCATCTGAATATAGATGGGGCTGTTTATTAAAAAAATAAATCGCCCGTGATCTCATTAGCAATTCAAAGACTGGACTTTCAGACTTTCTTCTGCTACCGATGGCCCAGGCGCATAACAAAGCTTCGAGTAGTTTATGCTCATAAATTATATTTTATGTTTTAAACTAATTTTTTTTGATCCAAAAAAGAAAATATATATTCAAGTGTTTACCATGCCCATTAATATTGTAAATTAAATTCATATGTTGGCTTGAGGAAAAAAAACATACAAAGTAGCTTTATAGTGAATATTTACCTACTACTGTTGACAATGGCAGCCTGCCTGAGAAAGAAAAATTTTCAGAAAGGGCGGTGGTATCTTGAATTTCCTCTTCAAATTGGAGGGGGAGGTAGGAGCACTGGAGAAGGGAAAATACTCAATTATCTGTCAGTAGGGAGAGAGCTCATGGGCAGCAGAAAAAAGTCAGCAAGGAACACTGCCCTTTTCTTTCCCTGAAACCACAGAGCCACCTCCCTTCCTCCTCTCGCTCCCATGCTCTAAGCTGATAGAAGTAGCACAGGAACCTGGAAAAAAGGAGGAGCTTGTCCCCTGCCGCCAACTCCAGAGTCCTGAGAACCACCCAAGGGCCAGAAGGAGATTGGAGCCATCTTTGTTTCTCTTTGGCGGCCACCATGCAGGGCAGCATGGGAGCAGAATGTTTCTTTAGTTTGAATAAATTTACCAAAACAGCCATCCAGCGCCCGCCGGTTTGTACCTCCCACTCCATCAGCCAAAGGCTTTCCCCTCTGGGTGCAGGCTGAGATGCAAAGTGCTCACAGAGGTAAATCTAAAAGATGTCTGTCTCATAACCTAGAGGAAATTCTCAGATTCTTTCATTAGATGTCTAACATTAGATGATCTTGAAGGCTTTTTTCTGCTTCAGCCTTCTATTCTGTGTGGTTCAGTTTTGTATTTTTAGAGTGTGGACATAGGTCACTGCGTATTCCCTGGTAAGGATGATGAGGGCAACGTCCCTTCCCTCTTAGAATGTGACCTAAAAACAACCTTTTTCAGGAAGCCTTCCTATGGCTTCCTGAAGTTGGCTACGTCCAACTTCTGCCAGAAGGCAGCCTGACTGCAGGGAGCAATAGAGATTCACCTGAGTTTGAATATATGCTCTGCTACCTAGGCCATGGGATCTAGATGTCTCCCTACCTCTCTAAGTTTCAGTTTTTTCTTCTTAAAAAAAAAAAAAAAAGAATAATCTGTTCTCCATAAATTGGTTGCTAAGATTAGTATACTATGTAAAGTACCTTGTACAATGTTTGACACATGGAAGATGCTTCATATATTATTTACTTATATGTACTTATGGGTAGAAGTAACATTATACTTCCTGGCAGTATATGAGGCTACAAATTTTCCAACAAGTTGCATAATTGAGAATTCTTCATGGAATTCTCCCTGTGGTGTTTTCTGCATTGTGGTGCCATTTTTTGCAAATGCTTTATGAAACATTTGGTCTTTGAAAGTTGCAGAAGTACTTTCAGGTATGTGTATGTTTTATGGGATGTCAGTCATTTCAAGATGTGGAGACTTTAATGTAATTGGTTTCTTTGTTAAGACTTTGTAGAATTCTTCCATGTGACTCTGATGAGAGAAAGTCTTGGTATGTCTTGGCTTTTTTCAGGCTAGGTTGGTTTGCCTAATTAAATTTGAAGTGCTGCCAGTGTGCTCCTTGGAAACTTGTTTAGGTTGTCTTTGACTGAAATGAGGGAGAGTTGTTTCCCATATTTCATAAGATTCAAAGAGAAAAATTAAAATTTAATAAAATTATAATCTTATGTTTGGATTCTGAGAAATAGACACCAAAACATAATTAGGCAAGGGATTATTTGAGTAATAGCCTATGAGAGAAAACAGGGAAGGATTCAGAGTTGGCCAGGACGGCTATCACACCATGATGTAGGTCTGACCACTATGGCGGAGAGAGGGAAGGAAGGATCTTAGGTTGCACTGCAGTTCTAAGAAAAGTTTAGTGAGGACAATGAATCCCCCACTCCAAAGTGCCCTGCAGAGAAGTCCACAACTGTGGCTACTGATCTGCCTTAGAACCCCTGCCATGGTCCTTCAGGAGGGACCAGCATGTGGGAAGAGTGGCCTTGGCAGTTAATGTTTTCTGCAAGTGTTACAGTCACAACACAATTGAAAAGGAACATACATTGCTGTATTGTGACATGCTTGACAATATTCTAAAAGCACTTTCAATTGCGAACTGAGGCTCAGGTAGGGGTCAGGCCTTGGTCCTATTCTCCCAGCTCTGCCAGGTGTCCAGTGCTAGAATCCCAGGCGTTAGCTATCCTTTATATGCCTCTCCCACATTATCCACTCTGTCTAATCAGTCACCCCCCATGGGAAATAGATGAGGAAACAGTGGAAACAGTGTCAGACTTTATTTTGGGGGTTCCAAAATCAATGCAGATGGTGGTTGCAGCCATGAAATTAAAAGACGCTTACTCTTTGGAAGAAAAGTTATGACCAACCTAGTAGCATATTCAAAAACAGAGACATTACTTTGCCGACTAAGGTCCGTCTAGTCAAGGCTATGGTTTTTCCTGTGGTCATGTATGGATGTGAGAGTTGGACTGTGAAGAAGGCTGAGTGCCAAAGAATTGATGCTTTTGAAGTGTGGTGTTGAAGAAGACTCTTGAGAGTCCCTTTGATGCAAGGAGATCCAACCAGTCCATTCTGAAGGAGATCAGCCCTGGGGGTTCTTTGGAAGGAATGATGCTAAAGCTGAAACTCCAGTACTTTGGCCACCTCATGTGAAGAGTTGACTCATTGGAAAAGACTCTGATGCTGGGAGGGATTGGGGGCAGGAGGAGAAGGGGACGACCGAGGATGAGATGGCTGGATGGCATCAGAGACTCGATGGATGTGGGTCTAAGTGAACTCCGGGAGATGGTGATGAACAGGGAGGCCTGGTGTGCTGCGATTCATGAGGTCACAAAGAGTCGGACACGACTGAGTGACTGAGCTGAACTGAACTGAGTCAGTTCAGCTGATTTTACTCCATGAATCAATGATTCCCATCTTGTGTCTGTACATTAGAATTATCCAGGGAGCTCTTAAAATTTCCAAAGTCCAGGCCACATCCCAGACCAATGAAATCATAAGCTTTTTTTGAAGCTCCCCCAAAGACTCCAATATGAAGAAAAGTTTGTAAACCACTGTCTTCAATATTTTTCCAATCTGACGTCTCTCACTCCTTCTCCCAGTCATTTCTCAAGTGGGTGATTGCACCCACCAATTTCCTATCTGGTCACAGTGCTTGTAATCTTATCCCCTCCTGTTTATCTTTTCCTCAGTGACTGTTGACCTCTCAGAAATGCAAATCCGACCATGTCATAGGTCTGCTTCTAGCTCTCCCATGGCCCTCCATACGTCCAGCATTGCCTTTAACTTCCCCCGACTCCCACCATCACCACTGCCTCTATAGTGTTCATTGGATGAGACATGTCCTTCAGTAAACAGTGTACATGGTGATTTGCAACTTATTTGGACATGTTCTGCCTGGCAGAAAAGTGTCAGAGTATTAGAAAAGCACTCCATGTGGGCAATTTGGGGAATACTTTCACCCCGCCACTGCTTTCTCTCCCTGTCCTCTTCCCACTTGACTTCTGAAGTCAAGTGGGCCTTAGGAAGCATTGCTGTCAATAAAACTAGTGGAGGTGATGGAATGCCAGCTGAGCTATTTAAAATCCTAAAAGATGATGCTGTTAAAGTGTTGCACTCAATACATCAGCAAATTTGGGAAACAACAGTGGCCACAAGACTGAAAAAAGTCAGTTTTCATTCCCGCCCTAAAGAAGGGCAGTGCTCAAGAATGTTCAGACTACCAGACAATTGTGCTCATTTCCCATGCTAGTAGGGTAATGGTCAAAACCCTTCAAGCATCTTCAGTAGTACTTGAATCAAAAACCTCCAAATGGTTTCAAACTGTGGTACTGGAGAAGCCTCTTGAGAGTGCCTTGGACAGCAAGGAAATCAAACCAGTCAATCCTAAAGGAAATCAACCCTGAATACCCTTTGGAAGGACTAATGCTAAAGCTGAAGCTCCAATACTTTGGCCACCTGATGCAAAGAGCCAACCCAATGGAAAATCTTTCCCCCATGCTGGGAAAGATTGAGGACAGAAGAGGACAACAGAGGAAGATATGGTTGGATAGCATCACCAACTCAATGGACATGAATTCAGACAAACTCCAGGAGACAGTGAGGGGCAGGGAAGCCTGATGTGCTGCAGTTCATGAGGTTGCAAAGAGTCACACATGACTTAGCAACTGAATGACAAGAACAACCCCTTCTGCCATCCTGATGTGTGTTTTCCATCCAAGAGGTTTAACCCTTAATACAGACTACAGGACTACCTTTCCATCTCACCCTGTCTCCCTAATCTCATCTTTCACCTTCGTACTTTTACTCCTTATACTCCCACCTTCTGAATNTGGGGGGGGACAACACAGGTAAAGGAGATCAACTGTATGGTGATGGAGGAAAAGGAAATTTTTGGTGATGAGCATGTTTCAGTGTTTAGAGAAGTAGAAATATAAAGTGCGTACATGAACTTTGTATAATGCTATAAACCAGTGTTATCTCAAAAGTTAATTCATTTTAAAAATATATACTGTCTTAAGCAACTTACATGATTTTTTGACAACCAAGTACAAAATGTCAGATGAAAGATGTTAAAATAATTTTTCGTCAGGTAGAAAAATCACTTTAAAATAGCATCTTAAATAAATGTATCAGATTTAGGACTAAAAAAATATGTTGTAAAGTATCAGATTAAGCTATCTTATGAAAGCAAAGCAAAAAAAAATTCTTTCTAAAGAAATAGAACCAGCCATTTAAAAAAATTTATTTTTAGTTGAAGAATAATTGTTTTGCAGTATTATGTTGGTTTTGAGCCAAACATTTGTATTTCTCATAAACTAGTTGAGAGATTAGAAAATAAGTTAATAGCGATGCATACATCCAAATTCATAATAACCTAAGCACCAAAATAAATAATGTAGTGTCTACTTTGGGAAAAAATAATCATTGACTCCTATGTTGAAAACATTTTTCTTTCTTTTTTTTTTTCAATCCACAAATATTTTTATTAGCATCTGCCACATACTGGCTTTCCTTTAAGTATTACACAAAATCTCAACCAAAGCTTTTTATCCATATCTCATATTTTTATACCTAAGTAAGAGGTAATTAAGTTTTGAGTTTACTGAAATACACATTATTTATTCTTACTTCTGTTCACATACCCAAGAAAAATATGAATTCAAGAGCAAATAGGGCCAGTTTACTCACACAATGACACACTCTGAATTCTCTCAAAGTATTGCTTCCTTGAAAAGATAACAAAAAGGAAGTGACTTTGGAACCAAGAATGATGTAGATCACAGATTTTTAAGGATCTCATTGTCCAGGCCAAGTTTCTCTATGAAATTGGAATAAAGTAGTACCTCCTTTAAACAAATTGTTTTAAAGATTAAATAAGGCAATATTTAAATGCTTAGCTCAGTGCTTACAACTGAATAAGAGAAAGGGCTTTGCCTTCTTCCTTTTAATCACATTTACTATTTTCATCAAAAACTAAGGAATGGGTAATATTGGAATTTTGGAAAACATGAATGATAAAGTCATATCCAAATCCAAAATTATTACTTTAATTATTTTGGTTCATGTGCCTTTTCTTTACATAAAATCAGCCCCAGTATTTCCTGTAGGTTAAAAAGTCTGTCTTCAATGTAACATTTACAGATAAGTGCCAGTAAAGTTCTCTTTTAAAAAAATATCTACTTGTTAAGCATGTTGTGCTTTTTTCCTGAAATTTCACATTGATTGTTTCACCTGTTGATGTCAAGTATTGACTTGGCTTTTTACAATAAAATATTTCAAACCTTGCTTTTTGTTAGCCCAGTGCATTACTAAAACAAGCATTAATGTCATTTGAAAGATGAAAATAAAACCAGAGCTCCTCTTGTTGAAGCAGACTCAGGAAGCCAGGAGCCCAGAACACTAAGTTAAATAACAAATTAAGAATACCATTATCTTATAGAATGCAATGTTTTTCAGTAAATAAGCTTAGCAATTCATTTTTTGCAAAGGCCACAAAAATGGTAAGTGTAACTGAATTAGAAAGGCAACAGAAAATCCAATGTCTTTGGAACTGAGGGTAGTACTAGTTGGCCCTCTCTGAATCTTTTTTCCTCAGAGTGGTTTTTTCCCCTCTATGGCTCAGCTTTAGTTATAGTAAATATATGAAGGTTTATTTATTTTCCCACTT
Source organism: Neotragus pygmaeus (assembly GCA_006410875.1). Classification (NCBI taxonomy): domain Eukaryota; kingdom Metazoa; phylum Chordata; class Mammalia; order Artiodactyla; family Bovidae; genus Neotragus; species Neotragus pygmaeus. The sequence goes on from SJYV01003225.1 coordinate 2,482,446, forward strand.
GTCTGCTTTTCCTAGAATCATTTTATCAGTGTTACCGGTTGTTCACCCAACTGTGCGGTGGTTTATCTCCAATAAGTACATTTTCATATACAGACTTGTTTAAAAGTGTATCATATTATAACTTGCATAAAGAAATGTTTCGAATGGGTCTGCATGAGTGCTGAGTCACCTCAGTCGTGTCTTGCTCTGTGCAACTCTATAGGCTGCAGGCCGCCAGGCTCCTCTGTCCATGGGACTCTCCAGGCAAGAATACTAGGGTGAGCTGCCATGTCCTCCTCCAAGATATCTTCCCGACCAAAGGATTGAACCCATATCTCTAACATCTCCTTCATTGACAGGCAGGTTCTTTACCACTAGCACTGTCTGGAAAGTCCTTTCAAATGAGTCTAGCTAGACAGCACTGGAGTATGTACTTATACTAAGAAATTAACAGCCACCACTTCATTGACTGATTTGGAAATTATCTACTCAATTATATGTCATGCAGCCATTCCCAGATGTTCATTAGTTATTGCTTATTCAGAGGATTGGCTATATTGGTCTTCATATATTTTTAGGTTTATTAGAGTGTGAACATATACTGTAATTACACGATGCAGATGAACCACCATCTGCAGATATTTCTCCTCCTCTCAAGGACTTTCAGATCAAACTGAGTCATATTCCACTGATGAGCTCCCCTGGATTAAAGCTTTGCTGCTGCTGCTGCTGCTGCTGCTGCTAAGTCCCTTACAGCACTGCAAATGACAATAATTATGGAGCTGAAAATATAATGTTTCTTTGGACTAGAAACTTCCTTTTCTGTGCTTTCATGCTTTTAAAATAACTTCTAAAACAAACCATGTCTTGTGTGATATGTTAATAAGCCTTTTAGGGCAACATTATTAATTATGTTTTAAATGGACTATTATTGATAAATGAGCAACTTATTTTTAGGTCACAATTTAGAGACTCAAAAAGCAACTTGAATATTCGATGATAACTATTAAAGATGTATCTTCATCCTCCTCTCTCAATTGTGGTGTGTACTTTTATGAATATTTATTGGAAGTGTCTACAGTAGAGAGGTTCTCTGCAAGCTGCCTAGGTATTCCTTCCATAGTTTAACGTCACAAAAGGGACATTCAAACTCGATCAACAAATTTTGTTCATAAAAATGAGTTTATAATATTATTTGAAATGGGTATTTTTAAAAAGTATATTTTCCTTTGTCTGATAACCCACTCATAAATATACTATTTTAATGTTATAGAGTGAAAGATTATGACTTTGTATGCTCTCTTGGAAGACACTAGCTTTGATTTTAAAATATAACAAATGAATAGGCTTTGGGAAGCTCATTCTCAGACCTGTAAAACTAGTATATCCAGCTTAAGAGGTTTCTTCTCAATCTCAATGTTACATTATTCAACACACATTAACTGCATTTCTAAAATGGCTCTGTAGCCTATTTGGTGGATCCAGATAAAAACAACATGGTTTTTGATATCTTGCTTATTAACTAATGGGAGCAGAAGGACATCACACTGTCCAAATCTAGTAACAAGAATTAAATGGATGCCAGAATATAGGCTCAAGCCATGTTCTGGAAGAGAATAGATAAATAGAAAGGATTAATTCTGGTTGGAATTTCTCAGCTCTCTGTCTGCCAAGCATTTCCCTTCTTGTTGTCTAGCTCAGCAATTTAAGTATTTATATTCTTTTTTTTGATGGATTAGATGTATGTTATAGAAGATCCCCATTTAGATTCAGTCTTGAAATCAGAAGGCCAAAAAACAAATGGCAAGTTACTCAGCATGAACATGGGGATGTAAATTAAAGCAAAAATAATATGCCAAAAAGAAAACAGAATGGTTGATAAGTGTTGATGAAGATATGGAGACTGGTACTCCAAACATTGCTGGTATGAGAAATGAGTCAAAATTTATATTTTTCATGTGCATATCCAATGATTGAACACATCAAGAACACTGTATTTTCATAAATCAGGTAATTGAACATGAAAGTGTCTTTCTAGATTCTAGTTTGTTCTATTGGCTATTTGGCCCCACACCCCCCACCTACCCCCCAACACACACTTGCTCCAAAACTCCATTTACTTAATTACTGTAACTATATGTCTTCCATCCTGAGGTGCAAGTCATCCAGGTGTATTCTACTACATAATTGCTTTATCTATTTTGACCTTTGAATTTCCATATGAACTTTAGAATTTCCATCCAACTCTAGATGAAACCAGCACTGAGTTTCCAATGGTCCCCTGAGTGGAATTTTGTACAAAGTCCCTGCAAGGAGTTTGGAAGTAGGAAAATGTTTTAATGGGGAAAAGGGACAACGTAGATCATGGACAGAATGAGAACTTCCCCAAGAGAACAGAGACGCAAATGAAATGGCTGAAGGCCCATGGGGCTTATCAGCAAGGAGGGCTGCTGTTAGGGGAATTTCTAAGCTTTCTAAAGAAATGTGTCCAAGAAAAAAGGATAGACTACGGGGCTGAACTTCAGCATGAAGGAGAGAAGTAACTATACCTAAAAAGCAAATGAGCAGGAACCTAGCCAACATCTTTGATTTCTGCTTCACAGATGCTCAGAAATCCTGGATGATTATAGAAGAATGGAAACAGGTATAAGATGTGATGATGAAGTTGATTTTCCAGCCTCTCCACTGATGAAGAGAGGAAATTTGTCTCACAGGGGGAAAAAAAAAAGCATGGGATGTTGTAAATATTATTTAATTAGTTTAATTGCAATGAAAATTAAATCCTTATGTGTCAGGTGTGGAACTAGGTTGACTATTGAAATATGCCTTTGATGTACTTTCCAAAACAATTTAGGATTAGATGTAAATGACTCTATTCTACCAGAAAGGGAGAAAAGAATGAGGTAGCTAGGAAAAAAGCATGAAAAGTGTTTCAGAGTTCAAGTTATTTAGAATTAGTTTCTACAATTTTTCAGTCGCATATTTAGTCTAATTCTGAATCACTTCGAATATCATCTCATGTAATAGGCTGACCTCATATGTGAATGTAGTTCCTGCTAAATGTCCCTAAATATATGCACACATATATACCTGAGTAATTTACTCCATTCTATAGAATTTCCCAATTACCTGTCAAATCAAATCAAATCCTACCTGCTGCCTTCAAGACATCGTTTTTCAGTTTTCTTCTGAAAAGTGTTGATCTTCCACCGTGATCCATTTCATCCATTTCTGGGAACGATGGAATATTTAGAGATATTACTGAGTTACATATATGATCACTTTTAGGAGGAGGGCATAAAGGTGGAAGAGGGAGGGGATAGGGGTTGCTGAGGTTGGGGAGAGCAGTAGGTCACTGAGAATGACAAACAAGTAGGATTTGACACGAGTGGCTTTCTATCCCCGTTTATGTTACATGGGACTGTCTGAAAAAAATGCAATGAGATCAGATCCATTATCATAGATGCAGTTCATCTATGATAATGTTTCATAGATTAAAAGAAGTGTGTACTTAAGGTGAACACGGCAAAGAATAAAGGATAGGAGTTAAAGTTGTAGGTTCGGCATTAAGTTACACAAGAAAATGGAGCAAAGGCAGAAATGAAGTGAAGGGACAGAAATAAACATATCTGCTAGCCCCGGAACTTGGTTTTAGTGGGCGTGGTAACATGTTGTGTAGTTGTGCTTTTCACTTATAAACATTAAAATGCATTGCCAGTGTCTTCATCTTGTGTTTGCCCTATACTACTTCTTCCTGACTGTGTAATTCTTCAGAGAAGATGGGGCCAAGTTCAGAGCCTGAAATCCCTGCTTCATTCACACAATTGATATCTCTATAGTCTGCCTGAGACATTGCTGTTCTTTTTCTCTCAATGAGACTATTAGATCTTTGAGATTAAATGTCCCAATAAAGCTTCTAAAGTATCGTTGCACTGTAAAAAATCCTAAACCATTTCCCTACCTTTTTCCATTGGTTAATGAGCTTGAGATCTTGAAATCCTATACCACAAATCAGTCTGACTTCTACTCCTTGGTTTGATTCACTCTGTTAATAAATCTAAGGATTCATTCAAGCCAGTAATTTTTTCCTTTCTTCCTACTCTTGCCAATCTTGGCAATTTCTTAACAATATTTATATTAATATTCATGAGAAGGTACAAAGAATTTGAAATTCAGATCAAATATATGTGTTGCATTACAGCAAAACTAGTAAAAGTTTATGTAAAAGGAGGCTTTTACACAACTAAACTAAAGACATTGGTTTTTCCAGAGTTTATTTTCTCATTTCTTATAATTTTGCCCCATTTTGCCAAAGATATTCAAATGTAAAACTCATGAGATTCACATTTGTTAAGTTTTTCTCTTAAACTCATTAGTCTTCATATTTGCAATGTCATCATGATTAAATCAAACATATTGAGAGTATTTGTAGAAGTCTATTAAATATTTGTTAATCTAATGAGTGACAGATGAATGTGGATTCAAATTGAATCTGCTCAAAACAAGTCTACCAACATTCAAAAACATTAACTGGTTAATTTACTTATGATGAGTCTAACTGCAATGAAAATAGCTGCATCTGATTTAATATCTGCTTCATCTCTCTGACAAACTTCATAGCTGCAATTTTATCCAAGACCACTGTCTCAGTCCATTTGGGGGGCTATCATAAAATACCATAAACTGGATACAGTATACATGAAATAAATATATTTTTGCAGTTCTAGAGGCTGGGAAGTCCAATATCAAGGCATGTGTTGATTCAGTGTCTGGTGACAACCTGCTTCCTGCTTCCTAGAAGTCGTCTCACTGTGTCCTGACATAGTAGAAAGGATGAAGGAGCTCTCTTTTTTTTAAAGAAACTAATTCCAATCATGTGAACTCTGCTCTCTGGACCTGATCACCTCCCAAAGACTCTGCGCTCTCAGTTTCTCAGTCTTGTTGGACTCTTTGCAACTCTGTAGACTGTAGCCTGTCAGGATCTTCAGTCCATGGGTTTTCCCAGGCGAGAATACTGGAACAGGTTGCCATTTCCTTCTGCAGGGAATCTTTCCAACCCAGGGATCAAACCTGTGTCTCCTGCACTGGCAGGCAGATTCTTTACCACTGAGCCACAAAACTACCCCCAAAGATTCTACTTCCTAAAATCATCTTGAGGGTTAAGATTTGAACGTAATACTTTTGGTAGAGGGACATAAACAGTCTACCTATACCAACTGCCATATTATGCTCATTTAAATTTAATATGTGGCACTGAAAATGGGGAATACTACACGTTCCTAGCAACAAATAATTTATCTCTTAAAAATTAATGGTCTAGTGAAACTTTAATTCTAAGGCAGCCAGAAGTAAAGCCTTAGGACTGTCAAAAATCTCTGAAGTAAATATAAAAGTTCCTGACCTAGGAATAGAACCAGGTCTTGACCCAGGATTCGAACCCAGAAAGTGAAAGGTTCCCAACCCAGGAATCAAAGCCAGGAATCGAAGACAGGAATCAAACCCAGGAATCAAACCTGAAACCAGGAATCAAAGATTCCTTCCTGACCCAGAAATCAAACTGGGGGCCTCCTGTATTACAGGCAGATTCTTTACCAGCTGAGCCACCAGGGAAGCCCAAATATAAAAGTAGCAAATGCTTAAGTATCTTCTAGGAATGACCCAGAAATTAGGTAAATTATTGAACAGGTTCTCTCATTCATCCTTTTCACTCTTTTCTTTATCTTGGTAGGAAGATAAAAGACTGTTCATCCAAGTTTATACTTTAATGGTTAACTGTATGTGCTCTGGAATATGGCAGAGAGTAATTTTCAGCCCTAGGTCTACAACTTACTAGCATGTAAACTTGTTTTACCTCTAACAAGATAACACAACTATTCAATAACAGAGTTATATTTCTCACATTCTGGAAACTCAAAGTCTGAGAGCAAGGGGCAAGGAGAAGCGGTGTCAGATGGGGGCCCTTTCCCTGGATCGAGATGGCTACCTTCTCACCGTGTCCTCATGTAGCTTGTCCTCAGAGTGTACTCCTGGAGAGAAAGCTTTTATGTCTCTTCCTCTTCCTAGAAGGTCACTAATCCCATCATGAGCTTCCTACCCTTATCACCTCACTGAAACCTAACTACTTACTCCCTAAAGACCCTGCCTCCAATACCATCACTTTGGAGATTAGAGATTTAATATACTGATATCAGGGGACACAAACATTGAGTTCATAATAAAACATGAGCAGTGCAGTTAACCTTTCTAAGTTTTAATTATCTTATCTGAAAATCAGGACAATGGTAGTAACTACCATATGATTTCTATATTAAAGTAATACATAGAGAGTATGAATCATATCCAATACTTTGGCTCAATGTTTATATTAGTTATCAATATTATTATTTATTAATCATTTATGAGATTGTCTTTTTCCTTCTGTGAGGCCACTGTTTGGTTCAGTTCAGTTCAGTTCGGTCGTTCAGTCGTGTCCCACTCTTTGCGACCCCATGAATCGCAGCACGCCAGGCTCCCTGTCCATCACCAACTCCCGGAGTTCACTCAGACTCACATCCACAGAGTCCATGATGCCATCCAGCCATCTCATCCTCGGTCGTCCCCTTCTCCTCCTGCCCTCAATCTCTCCTAGCATCAGAGTCTTTTCCAATGAGTCAACTCTTCTCATGAGGTGGCCAAAGTACTGGAGTTTCAGCTTCAGCATCATTCTTTCCAAAGAAATCCCAGGGCTGATCTTCTTCAGAATGGACTGGTTGGCTCTCCTTGCAGTCCAAGGGACTCTCAAGAGTCTTCTCCAACACCACAGTTCAAAAGCATCAATTCTTTGGCACTCAGCCTTCTTCACAGTCCAACTCTCACATCCATACATGACCACAGGAAAAACCATAGCCTTGACTAGACGGACCTTAGTCAGCAAAGTAATGTCTCTGCTTTTGAATATGCTGTTCAGTTGGTATTCTTTTAATCTTAATTGCAGCTAGATGGTTTTATTTTATCTGTCTATGTTATAAGAAAATGTCTCTCTGTACCTATGCCCAATCATTTCTCTAGATAGGTAGATGATACATGAATAGAGAAATAGAATTTCTCTATTGAAAGATCTATGGTTAATATGTCATTTAAGATCTATATGTAAAATGTCATTTATTTACTCCAACAGCCAAAAAGTACCAGTATTAAGAAAAATTTATGAGCATCATTGTGGCTGAACACCTTTTAGACAACCATTTACTTACATTTCTTGGCACCAAGAAATAGGTTTTGTCTCAATCTTTAATCTCAAAGGAATTTTCTGCTCCCAGAATGTTAAGAATGGGTAAGGGAATGGCGATGTTTGTGTTCAATTTTAAAAGTTAACAGGGCAATTTGAAATTTTTATGTCTGTTAAAGTTAAATGGTGGATTCAGTAAGTTCCATACATTCTTGATTGAAAACTTGAGATTCACTAGTCCAGAGTCAGTTACACAAAACTTACATTTGGAATATAAAGGCATTTTAGGGAATTACTGAACCAAGTAAAGTGTTGGATTGCTCAAACATGTCTCTAAGGGCACGATATTGGTAAGAAAACATATTCAGAAAAACAGTCCTTACAGGAAGAAAGACAAATTTCAAAAATTATGCCTAAGGCACAGTTGTCATTTTGCATTCCAGTTTTCCTATGAAGGTGAAAGAAACCTTTTCAAGTGTTATCCGGTTTTGTTTCAGGGTTCTTGGATCTGTTGACCTAAACGCCCTTCACTGTCAAATATTAATATTATGTCAGCATCACATTGGGGCAGAAGTAGCCAAATGCAGAACTATGTTGAACAAAAAGAACAAACAATATTATAACTACTTAAGCCAAAATAGCTCTGAACACTTTTTTTTTTGTATTTTTATACAAAAAATAATCAGTTGTGAATTACTGCTTCTTTAAGTTAATGTTTTATAAAAATTATGATGAATTTTTCAAAGCTATACAAGTAGAGGACTGAAATATTGACTAAAAAAACATTATATTTACTTCTAATCACTCCTAGTTTAAACTACTTCTGAAGAAGAAATTCTATAAATCTCTTATAGATCCTTGCCACAAAACTTATCAAGTACCAAGTCTGATACCATGCTCAAATTCAAATTACAAAGTCAGAAAAAACGTGTGTGTGTGTGTGTGTGTGTGTGTAAATCTCTATCGGCATTTGTGAGGATAAGTGGTGGTTAGGCAGAAGGGTCTAGAGTCTTTACACAGGGAAAAGGGACAGGGTAGAGAAGCTCTGAGAGTTTCTTAAAACTCTTACACTTTTCTATCTATACCTATAACACTAAGACTTCTTTCTATGTATTTCCTTATCTATTAATTATGTGGTCAATATATCATCATCCCACCTAATTCACAGAGCTATTATAGTAATCAATTTTAATTATATGTGCAAACCTATTTTGTATCAATATAATACATTCAATTTTATATCATACTGTAATTGTTTAAAACAATGTTTGACATGTTAAATATATAGAGTTTCCAAAGGTTTTATATCAGAAATGTCTCATATGAACTCTGATTATGTATGTAACTAATTTGATCATCTAGTATCTTGTTATTGTAGCAGCAACTGTGTAAAGTGGGAAATGCCACAACTATGGAATTAAGACTTTCTTATGTTAAAGTTGAAACTTCAATGTATTGCATGACTCCAGGCAAATTTGTGTAATTTTTTAGCATTAGTTTCTCTATCCAAATAATAGAAATAACAGCATTCACCTATAGGGTTAAATATACTTATGGAAATGCCTAGTTTACTGCACAGTCGATGCTTAATAAATATTGGTTTTATTCAATGGTCTGTTGAATGAAGCATTGGTTGCTTTGTGAAAATATATAAAAGTCTCTCTTGGTTAATTTGCTCATTCTTTTTCCAACTTCCAAACAGGGGAACAAATTAGAAAAGGAAAAGTTTAGAGAAAATAAACACTTCACAGTCAATCATTCTAACAGGGGGTTGAAAATAACAGTCTTTATTCTACTGTGAAATAATGTCTTTTACCTTCAAATACTAACTGTTAAATAATATAGTTTTAGAACTCTACCTTTTCTCCACTATTTTATCTTTATATGTTTGAGGAGGGAAACATAATATTACATCTCTAAATATGACTTAAGAATCACAGAATCTTGGCAAGAAGTGAAATCATCATGCTGAATACCATTTTGTATGTATTGATGTTAATTAACTTTAAATTGTAAAAGTTATAAAAATGGGTAACTAAATAAAAGACCATCTTTTAAAACAATCAATGCACTCTACTTCTAAACACTGTATTTATAGAATAAGTATTTTAAGTTCAAATAGTGTTGTATTTTAAGTTCAAATAGTGTTGGATTTTAGGATACTCCAAAATAAAAATCAGGTTAAAGATAAGCTACCAAAAATTGAAAAGAAATACTTCAGAATCACATTCATGGTCACTTTTTGCAATGTAGTGATCTTTGGAACTCTATATAACAGAGTTTGCGAAAGAAAACACTACCAGAAAGATAACTATGATATTAAGCTGTGCTTTCTATTACTCAGAGCTCTCTAAAAGTTCTCCTGATGAAATATTTGCATGGTTACTGTACCCCAAAACATTTCCCCTTTCAAAAGCTAAAAATAAATGTAAATTTATTTTATATAGATCCAAAAGTGAAGATAATAAAAAACTTCTTTGCCTGAAAATTATAAGCCTGTAACACATATTCTAATAGGAACATCATACATAATAAAAGGAAATGCTTTAAAAAAAATTTAAACTGCACATATTATTTTGAATTATATATTTTGAATTTATATATTTTACAAATATATAAAATTATATATTTTGAATTTAAACTGCATATATAATTTTGAATTAAAATTCAATTTTAAAACAATGTGATGTATTTTACCAATAGCAATGGCTAAAATACCTTATTTATGTAACTAATATTATAAATCTCATTAAAATTGGAATTCTAAAATAAATAAAAAGTAGCCACAAAATTTCTTTATATATATGTTCCATTATTTATTCAAGATTAAGCTCAGAATAAATCAGATGTGTACATTCANCTTATTTATGTAACTAATATTATAAATCTCATTAAAATTGGAATTCTAAAATAAATAAAAAGTAGCCACAAAATTTCTTTATATATATGTTCCATTATTTATTCAAGATTAAGCTCAGAATAAATCAGATGTGTACATTCATAAACATGTTTGATTAGGTTTATTTTAAATCCTCTCTCACAAGAGTGAAGGAATATTCTCCTGAAAATATGCTAGAATTACAGATTTTGAGCTTCAGAAGGCAGAACTGGAATAAATGGGTATCTGTAATTAAGAGACAGATTTAAGCTCAGAATAAGGAGATAGTTTCTAACAATTAGAGAACTCTCTGCCCTAGGATGTATTGACTCAGAAAAATTCACCAGGAGATAAATTACCTTTTAAGGATGATCAATAGAGGACAGTGAAGGTAACACTGCCAGTCCTGTAAGAAGATATTCTATGAACATTTTCACTGACCATTTGAAAATAAATTTGAGCTAGATAATTGTCAGAAGATTAACTTAAATCTTCCTACTTCCTACTCTTCCTAATCCAGGGATTGAACCCACGTGTCTTGTGTCTCCTGCACTGGCAGGCAGATTCTTTATCACTTCCCAATTGGGAAGCCCCAATTCTCAGGAGAAGAGGATCATTTGAAAAGCAACAAAAGATTAATTTTTATTAAATTAATAATATACCAAAAATAATATTTGAAAAAAATTCATGAAAATGTAACCATTTTGGCAATTACAAATAGTTGTATCAGCCTTTCTGACCTGCTAACATTTTATAGAGTTGCGTTAGGTATAGCATATTTTTACTTTCTCGGTTAATATTTAATGAACATTTTTGTAAGATTTTATATATTCTTTACAAAAGCTGGTAAACATTATAATAAAAAGTTATCATAAAGATAGAGAGGGTGAGTGAATCCATCAGTTGAGTGCTTCTTATATCTCAGGTACGATTGGAGTAGTTATCTAATTGAATCTTCACAACCCATTTACAGATAAGGTTATTTAGGGAAAGAGAGTTTAAATATTTTCTCAAACATAGAAGTACTATGTGGTGTCACCAGGTCTTTATGTCACATTGGCTGTTATATCATACTTTTCTAAAAAATGATACCTTACTATAAAGACCTATTAGGGGCAATTATGCATTAGAACCTGGAGGAGAATTTCTAATTTCAACATGATTTAATTAGTATTTCCCTTATCTTACTAGAAATAGGAATGTAGACATTTCTATATATCTCTGCATTTGTTTAAATAGAATTAAAATTAATCTTCATCTTTTTTTTAATCTTCAACTTGATATGTAGGAATTAGTGCTTTGGTATTCCTAGGAAAACCTCTAGAGTCAAGTTAATAGACTGCCCAGAACTTTGGATGGACCTTGAATTTTTCTGGAGTGGAAGAAATAATATTATCTGTCATAAAATTTTAAAATTTCACAAGAATATGGTGAGATTATTCACTGAAAACTACAAGGGTGAGTACCTCTGAAAGTGCAAAGTTAGATACAATGGAGAGCTTAGTTCTCGTTTATCTCCAGATGGTACAAATTATGGGTTAGAGGTGGTTTCATTTTATTATGATGATGGTATTGAAAAGGGACTAAACTAGAACAAAAGTTTCCAGATGCTGCATGGAAGAATTTTTCAGAACTTACAGAAGTCTCAGCCCTTTCGCCAATTTAGCTGCCAAGCTTCTTGAAGGTAATATCTGCAATGTTTTCCTTCATCTTCATTAGGATATACTTGGAATTCCATGGACCAAAGCTAGAGAAAAAGATTCTTATTAATTAATTGGCTTGTTAAAGAGTAGGAAAGAAAAAGGAAATTTGTTTGCAAACAATTAGAACTACTTTAATTTTACTTAAAAGTCTATTCATGATCTTCCTAATGCATTTAAACTATTCATATCCTGGAATAATGCCTGGAAGAGTTCAGTAATTTGCTTCCACTGAAAGAGAAAGTGTCTAGAAAGCTTTCTTTCTGAGGCCAGAATTCCACCCATTTCAAGGCTTCTTTTCTTTACTATCTCTTTTCTTAGCATTTGGCCTCACAACTGGCCTTGAATAAAATCCACAACTCCAAAATTAATCCCCAGCTTCTGTGTTGTGAACAATTTCCTCAACTTGTTCTGACCCACCCTCCTTTGCATTCTTGCCTTGCCTTGAGAAGAAACCACAAGACTGGAAGAAGTCATGAAGATAGTGAGTGGCTACTGAGCTCTGATACAATAAAGTCTTTGGTCTGGGAGATGAAGAAGGAGCAAAGCAGACTTTAAGAACTCAAGGTGGAGTTCTAGAGGCAAAAAACAAGAAACAATGAAGACAATGATCTCAAGTTGAAACATGTATTAATTATGACAACACCTAGACGATATTTAGCAGTGGAGGATTCATTCATAGTGGAGGACATGATCACTGTTAGAAACAAGATGAAATGTCTGGGAGGTCCGTGTAGTGGAAGAACCATGTATATGAATTTTTAAGTACAAGAATCAATGACTTGGGGAGGGCATGTACACACCTCTATCGTTACAATGGAAAACCAACAAGGACCTACTGTATAACACAGGTAACTCTGCTCAATATTATGTGGCAGATTGGATGGGAGGGGAGTTTGGGGGAGAATGGATACTTGTGTATATACGGCTGAGTCCCTTTGCTGTCCACTTAAAGCTATAAAAACATTTTTAATCAGCTATATTCCAATCAAAAAGAGTTTCTTTTAAAAAAAAACCTTAAATGTCAATAAACTAGGAAATTTTCAAATGAGAGGAGCTAACCACAGATAACTATAAGTAAAGTATAGGAGTTCCAGCTTCAATAATAGAAGACTAGGTAATATGGACAAACTCTCCCACTGAGATCTAGAAAAGCTGTTCAATATATTTTGTGAAAAGTATTTAGAAATACTATAGAACTACCAAAGAAGTGGAGATTTTTGAGGCATGAACAGAATTAGGCAGGAAAACCAAAAAGGAACTGGGTTGCACGTTTCTATAGACTGGAGGTCATAAAACTATAGCCTATGGGTCAGATCTGACATTCTACTTGTTTTTGTAAATTAACTAAAATTATTTTGTTGGAAAAATCTGCATTCATTTATTTTTATACTGTCCATGATGTTTTCTTGCTCACTGACAGAGCTTAGTAGTTGTGACAGAAGTCATGTGGCCCTCAAAGCCTGAAACATTTGTTTTCTGAATCTGTACAGGAAAAATAGTNAGGGAAGCCCTAACCAAGGGTAGAAGAGTGATTTCTCTGGTCCCACAGACCAAAGTTGAAATCCTGCCTGTTGAAATAACTCTTTACTAGCTCATAAGAATGACCAGGTTTTGTACATCAAGGAAATTGAGACCCCGAGAATTAAAGTAACTGGTCCAGGATCACATGGGAGAGCCCAGATTTGAACCTAGGTGTCCTGACCTCATCTCTCCTTAAGCACTCAGCCTTCTTGATCAAATGCCATTCAGAGGTCACTTCTAAGGGAAACTTCCCCTGACAGCTGCCCTGCTCTGCTCCAGGGTGGCTCGCCCTTTTGTGTAGACACTCACCTATTGGAATAGAGCTGGCCTGAGTTTTAGTGAAGGGGGCATTTGGCTGAAGAAGTTGATCATGCTGCCCTCCTCTCTTCCAGTGAAAAGCAAAGAGCAGGAGAAGACCCCAGATGTCAAGTCAGTCAAAGGTGAGTCAGCGCTTCAGTTATGAGCTCTTTAATCCTGTTGCGTTCTCCCTTCTTGTTAGTCGTCTCTGCCTTCTTTTATAATGACTCATGATTGTGACTTATTTCCCTGTTAGTTGATGTATCTTTCAACACCCTGCATTGCTAGGCATTTACTGAGCATTCATTGGCTGTCCTGGTGATTCCAGGGAACCAGTGTCCTCCTTGCTAATCACACATTTCAGTGATTCCCTAAAAGCAATTGATTGACTTTATTTTTAAAAACTAAAAGCAGAAAATACTCTTTACTGAGCACTCTGACCACTGACTTATAAAGCCTGGTTTTCTGAGGTTTATCTGGGATCTGGATACTTACTGTGTTCACTTTATTACTTTGAATGAATGGTCCTAATTGAAAATTTATTCAGAGTTCTTTATTGGAATCAATATATTGTCCTTATTTGTAGGTAAGAGTCTGCTTTTTTTAAGACTGTAATCTCGGCTGTAGTTTTGACTAATTTCATTATGTCAGTGTACAAAAATTTTGGAATGGGAAAATTGTAATGAAAATTACATCCATGTCCATGGTATATAATTTTCATAGATGTAATTTATTTACACAAATACTGTAGATTGATATTCTTTAGATTTTTCTTTTAAATGTTTGCATGTTGTGTGGCTAGCATTGACTATTAACTCCACATGCTCAATTTGTGAGAGGAACACTGATTATAATTTAAGAGATTTGTAAGAGTAGGGAATAAGTAGGGTACCTCACAGCCTTATTCTCTGCTTGTTTCTGATAATTTAAAGTCAGGTGGATTCCATGTGGGTTTAGTGCAATAAACCAAAACCTCTTAAAGACCTTTCATGAGAATCTTCTGATTTTTGTGTGGAATAAGTGGGATGAGAGGAATTTTAATTCAGCTGTAGCAATGAATTCATAGGGTTACTTTGACCATGTGAATTTGATGAGTTCCTCTTTATCCTGAAGTTAACAGGATATTAATATTTCTTTAGGCTACAAAAGAAAATATATTTTGTGAATTTTTAAGTGTGCTTTATCTTTAAGCAGCTTGAACTTTGATCAGTTTTTATTAGATGGTGAAATTTTGTTACTCAGTTAAAAAGTAAACAGAATTGTGTTATTCAGTTAAAAAATAAAATAAGCAATACTGAAGAGTATTGTTCTAATTCTTTTGATAATCTAAGATTTTATTTTGGAATTTAATTTGTCACTTGACAGCAAGCTAGGATTAAGAAATTGAAAAAGGTCCATATTTCGGGATGTTTGCTGCCTTTGGTACACTAGAGGTTCTCAAATAGAACTTTCTCAGAGAAAGATCTCTCTTCTAAGTTCTACTTTTGGCACAGTACTTTGAGAGTTATATATAAGTAATAGGGAGTTTCTTTCCAGTTGTCTGCTGCTTGGTTAATTGACCTTTTCCGTAAGAATTTTTTGTTGAGTGTATATGCTTACTCAAGAGAGGTGTTACAAAATCTAATTTGTAAAGTTCCTTAAAGCCCTTTTAGGAGACAGTTTTAGACTATCAAATTGTGTTTAATTTTTAACAATTTTTTGAAAAATTATAGCTTCAATATCCGTACATTCCCCACAAAAAAGCACTAAAAATCATGCCTTGCTGGAGGCTGCGGGACCAAGTCATGTTGCAATCAATGCCATTTCTGCCAACATGGACTCCTTTTCAAGTAGCAGGACCGCAACACTTAAGAAACAGCCCAGCCACATGGAGGCCGCTCACTTTGGGGACCTGGGTGAGTGACTCTCAGTTTTTGTTAACTTCTAGGAGGAGGGATTTGAGTATAAAGTGTGAAGTTCCTGCCAGAGGATACTGACCCATATTGCCTGGGGCTTTGAAAAAAAATGTTTAAACTGACTAACAGGTACTGTAATGGATGGCTCCATACTGTCCTTCTGTAAATATAAAAAGCATGCCCAGTAGAATAATGGGCCATTTTCAGAAGAAGAAATACATTTGGCCACTGAGTATGTGAAAAGGATGCCTTACTGCACTAATAATCAGTGCAGTGTGAATTAAAATAATGAGTTTATGTTCTCCCAACACATTAGCAAGTATTTAAAGCTTGATAATTAGAATGTTAATGTAGATGCAGAGACATAGCCACTCCTATTTACACATAGCAGCTTGGATGAATCTCAAGGGAATTATATTGAGAGATAATATATTCAAGACAGTTCTTGAAATGATAAAATGACAGATATGAAGAACAGGTAGAAGAATGTTGGCCAGTGGTTAGGGATAGCAGCTGGTTATAAAAGGCCTCACGAAGGGATCCTTGTGTCACTGGAGCTGTCCTCTGTCTTGATGTTTATACAAGTCTACTCACATGATAGAAACACGGAGAACTAAATGCGCATACAGTGAGTACTGGTGAAACTGGGGAAGTCTGGATAAGACGGATGAATTATGTCAGTGTCTTAGTGTGATCTTGATACTGCAGGGGAGACTGGGCATGTGTGTGTAAGTCGCTCAGTCATGTCTGACTCTTTGTGACCCCATGGACTACAGCCCGCTAGGCTCCTCTGTCCATGGAATTCTCCAGGCAAGAATACTGAAGTGGGTTGCCATTTCCTTCTCCAAGACTGGGTAAAGGGTACTTAAAATTAAGTCTTTCAGAGGCTCAAGATTTCCTGAAGTTCATTAAGAGATGTTGACAACAATGGACTAGTTAACACTGAAGTCAGGACACTCAAGCAGGGGTGGTACCTCAAGTGCTTCAGAAGAAACAACAAAGGGTGAAGAAAAGCCCTTCTGAAAAGCAGATGAGGCCCTCAGTTAATTTTATAAAAATGAGTCTCTCTGTGTCATGCTGTGAAAGTTAATATTTTCTTAGTTTTTTCTTTCTTCTAATAGCTTGTGTTTATAGTCATAACCTNAAAGCCCTTCTGAAAAGCAGATGAGGCCCTCAGTTAATTTTATAAAAATGAGTCTCTCTGTGTCATGCTGTGAAAGTTAATATTTTCTTAGTTTTTTCTTTCTTCTAATAGCTTGTGTTTATAGTCATAACCTAAATTTAGTTAAATGTGAAATAAACTTTGTTTTATTAACTTTGGTTTTATTTTTCAAGATAAAAATCCCAGATCTAACTATTCTGTTATAAATGAGGCTGAGTTTGTGACATCTTTCTAGCTATATCCACAATTTTTCCTCAGGATAAGGTCCTAGAAATAGAGTTACTGGATTGAAAATTACCCTGATGGCTAAGACTTTGCTGTTTGTTACTGAATCCTCCAAAAAGATTTTGTCATTTTACATTTTTTCATCATCTGTTTTGCTATGCCCTTGTTAGTTCTTGTTATTTTTTTTAACCCATCTTTCAGTTTGATAGGCAAAAATGGTATGTATTAATTTGCTTTTCTGAGATTTTTAATGAGATTGAACTTTTAAAATATTTTTATTGGTCTTTTTTTCCTTTGGAACTGGTATTATAAGATTTTTTTCCCTTAAGAATTTACATGATTTGAATTGCCATGAAAAGAGATACGAGGATTAATCGAGTAACTAAGACCCTTCTAATAATTTAAATAAGCTTTAGCGGTTGTTATCTGTTACTGAACTGCTAACTCTTTTCTTCTTTTAGGCAGATCTTGTCTGGACTACCAGACTCAGGAGGCCAAATCAAGTCTTTCAAAGACCCTTGAGCAAGTCTTGCATGACACCGTGGTCCTCCCTTACTTCATTCAATTCATGGAACTTCGGAGAATGGAGCATTTGGTTAAGTTTTGGTTGGAGGCTGAAAGTTTTCACTCCACAACTTGGTCCCGAATAAGAGCACACAGTCTGAACACAGTGAAGCAGAGCTCATTGGCTGAACCTGTCTCTCCATCTAAAAAGCCCGAAACCACAGCAGCTTTTGCAACTGAGTCTCTTAACAGGAGGTTGGAGGATTCTGGCTCAGCCCAGCTGGAAGGAATTGACTTAAATAATAGAACTAGCAACTCCCAGAACCACGTGCTTTCCCAGGAGAGTGATAGTGCCCATTCGCTCCACCTGGAGACAGCCAGGACAGGAACTCATCGGGGCTCCCTGGAAACCCAGGAGTCCTCCAGGCTCATGGTAGCCAGTAGAAGTAGTCCATCTTCTCCACTGAAGGAATTATCAGGAAAATTAATGAAAAGTAAGTGTGTGGTGTTGTCTCTCTTTATCCTGTTTTTGTTTTTACAATCTATTTATGGGCTTCCCTGGTGGTCCAGTGGCTAAGACTGCAGAAACAAAATGCAGGGAGCCTGGGTCTGATCCCTGGCTGAGAAGCTAAAGATCCCACAGGCCACAATAAGATCTGTTGCAGCCAAATAGATAAATATATTTTTAAAAATCTACTTACAAAGTGGAACTTGAATGGGGATTAAAAGGGTTAGAGTAATTTTCTCCCAAATTTAGGAGTTTTAGAATAGGATTGTGTATGAAAAAAGAACAGAAGGGCCGACCCCCTAAGAAAAAGAAATAAGAATTAAATGAAGACGGGTTCAGGGTCATCACAGATTTTGAAATCAAATCCTTATCCAGAAAGGCTAATGTCAGCCTCAGTCTTAGTTTTCTTGCTCTTTGACTGAACTTTCAGGTAAAGTTATTTGTTAATTGACAGCAGGCAGCATTAATCAGGTTCTGTGTCAGGGGCTGTACTTGAATTTCACGGAGTAGTCACAGCAGCCCTGTGAGGTAGGCAGTCACCCTGTTTTAAGTGTGAGGAAGCCATGGCTTGGGAAGGTCGGGGAGCCTGCCAGGTCGTACACCAGGCGGGATCTGCACTTCAAGTCCTGGCGTCTGGACTGCGGCTCCTCTTTTCCTTTCCTTCTCTATTAGCTTGAAAGCTACACATTTCGTTTTTCAGTTATTCTGAAATTCTGATTAGACAGCTTCCTACCCACTGTCATCATCTTCTCTTTTATCTTCTCTTTTTTTTCCCTACGAAGCCTTTATTAAGGCAGTTTTTTTTTTTTCTTTTTT
Source organism: Neotragus pygmaeus (assembly GCA_006410875.1). NCBI lineage: Eukaryota > Metazoa > Chordata > Mammalia > Artiodactyla > Bovidae > Neotragus > Neotragus pygmaeus. The sequence continues at coordinate 2,501,141 of SJYV01003225.1, forward strand.
AAGGCTCACAGCAAAATTGAGTGGAAGCTACGGTATTTCCTATACACCATTTGCCCCTGAACATGCATTCCTTTTTTTACTTGTTTTTTTCTTTTTTTTCCTACTAAGCCTTTATTAAGGCAGTTTTGATTTTTTTTTTAAGGTTCACAGCAAAATTGAGGGGAAGCTACAGGTATTTCCTATACNAAGCTACGGTATTTCCTATACACCATTTGCCCCTGAACATGCATTCCTTTTTTTACTTTTCCTTGTTTTTTTCTTTTTTTTCCTACTAAGCCTTTATTAAGGCAGTTTTGATTTTTTTTTTAAGGTTCACAGCAAAATTGAGGGGAAGCTACAGGTATTTCCTATACACTCTTTGCCCCTGAACATGCATCGACTTCCCCATTATCAACATCCCCACCAGAGGGAAACACTTGTTACAACCAGTGAACTTACCTGGGGGCATCACAATTACCCAAAGTTTACTTTCAGGTTACATGTTCCATGAGTTTGGGGAAGTTGTAAAACTACTTGTAACCATCATTGTGATACCAGGCAGAGCATTTTCACTGCTCTAAAAACCTGTGTGCTCTACCAGTTTATCTCTATATACCCACTCATTTCACTCTGGCCACCACTAATCTTCTTCCTGTCTCCATAGTTTTGCATTTTCTGGAATGTCACATGTTTAGAATCATGTAGTATATAGCTTTTCCAGATTGGTGGTAACATCTTCAGATCTTTTAGTTCGTTGATTCTTAAAATGGATCTAAACTGCTCTTGAATCAGTTTTTAAAGTGTTATTTTAGTCTAAAAGTTAGCAAATTCTTCCATTTCTAGAAATATTTTTCTTCAGGTTTGCCTGGTCATTTTTAGTTTCTTGTTCCTTTATCCCTCTGTCCTACTTTTGACCTCATTTTTTATTTATTTAAATTTATTAAACACGTATTCAGTATCTCATAACCCCAGTGCCTATAGCTTTTGTGTATCTGATTCAGGGTTTGTTTCTGTGGGTTTATATTCTGGTAGGCTGTGGTTTTAGTGGGTTTTGGCTATGAATACATATGTCTTTGAATTTTATCTTTGGTAATTCTTCAGGGACTCTAATTAGATTGGGTTCTTTGTGAGTGTCTTTGCATTTGCTTTTGCCAGGCATTCAGGACCCACTTCATTGCTACCCTGGTATCACTGAAAACTAAGTTTCTATCTTGCAGGGGGAGGGATGGGAGGGTGTGTCTAAGTTTCAGTCTTGGGGTGGAGGTGTGTCCCTGCCCTCTTAGGGCCTCCTGCCCTCTTGAGGGTGGGGAGGGGTGTGTCTCTGTGTCTGCCTGCCCTCTCTTCCTGCCNAGATGTGTATAAGAGACAGGTTCAACACTAGTCATCATCAGGGAAATGCAAATTAAAATCACAATGGTATGTCACCTTATACCTGTGCGAATGGCTATCCTCAAAAGAACACAAATAACAAATGTTGGTGATGATGTTGAGAAAGGAGAACCCTCATACACTGTTGGTGGGAATGTAAATTGATGTAGCAACTGTGGAAAGCAGTACAGAGGTCTCTCAAAAAACTTAAAATAGGACTTCCATAATACCCAACAATTCCATTCTTGGGTATATATCTGAAGCAAGCAAAAATACTAATCAAAAAGATATATGCATCCCAGTACTCACAACAGCATTATTTGTAATTGCCAAGATATGGAAGCAACCTAAGTGTCCATGGATGGATTTGGAGAGCATTATGACTAGTGAAATAAGCCAGACAGAGAAAGACAAATACCGTATGGTATCATTTGTATGTGGAATCTAAAAATTACAACAAACTAGTGAATATAACAAAAAAGAGAACATATAGAGAACAAATTACTGGTTACCAGTGAGGAGAGGGAAGTGGAAGGGGCATTATATGGGGGAGGGGAGCAAGAGATACAAACTATTATGTATAAAGCAAGCTGTGTGCTGTGCTTAGTTGCTCAGTCATGTCTAACTCTTTGCAACCACATGGACTGTAGCCTGCCAAGCTCCATGTCCATGGGGAATTCTCCAGGCAAGAATATTTGAGTGGGTTGCCATGCCCTCCTCCAGAGTATCTTTCCAACCCAGGAATCAAACCCAGGTCCTTTGTATTGCAGGAGGACTTTTTACCATCTGAGCCAACAGTGAAAGTGAAAGTTGCTCAGTCATGTCCAACTCTTTGCGACCCCATGGACTATAAAGTCCATGGAATTCTCCAGACCAGAATACTGGAGTGGGTAGCTGTTCACTTTTCCATGAGCCACCAGGGAAGCCCATAAAATAAGATACAAGGATACAACATGGGACAACAAGGGAAATGTACTATTAGCTGCATCTGGCTTTTACTATAATCGCTTGTTTATATTTATTTATAGTAACTAGAAATGGAATATAACCTTTAAAAATTATGAATCACTATATGGCACACCTATAACTTATTTATCATATATACTTCAATTTTAAAAAGTGGCTCAGCAAGTAAAAATCTGCATGCAATGCAGGAGATGCAGGAGGCATGAATTCAACCCCTGGATCAGAAAGATTCCCTGAGGGAAGGAAAAATGGCAACCCTCTCTAGTGTTCTCACCTGAAAAATCCCATGGACAGAGGAACCTGGTGGGCTACAGTCCAAAGGGTTGCAAAGTGTTGGACACAACTGATCACACATGCACAGAAAAAGAATGCCAGTTAATAAATGTAGAAGGAATGAGGGAAACAGAAAATCCCCATTAGAACACTGCAGTAGCAATGGCTACAGGCAAGATGCATTACTGAGTGCTAATGTCAGCAGATGAACTTTTAGGAGAAACAGGATATTTGCATAGTTTTACACGCTGCTGCTGCTAAGTCGCTTCAGTTGTGTCCGACTCTGTGCCCCAGAGTACATGCCCCATAGATGGCAGCCCACCGGGCTCCACTGTCCCTGGGGTTCTCCAGGCAAGAACACTGGAGTGAGTTGTCATTTCCTTCTCCAATGCATGAAGGTGAAAAGTGAAAGTGAAGTTGCTCAGTTGTATCTGACCCTTAGCAGCCCCAGGGACTGCAGCCTACCAGGCTCCTCCATCCATGGGATTTTCCAGGCAAGAGTACTGGAGTGGTGTGCCATCACCTTCTATCTCCCCACAAAGCATCATTCATTACTGTAATAGTTATAAATATTTTAATACTCTTCCCTCCAGAAGGTAGAGTTTAATTCCTCTCCCACTGAGTGTGGGCAGGAGTTGGCATCTCACTTTTGAGGAAGAGAATATAAAGATATCTGACCTCACCTTAATCAAGTGATCAAGGTTAATATCACCAGTAATGACATAAATTGACATCATAGACTCCTTGATAATGATATAACTAGACAACTGGAAGGGCACTTCATCTCTATGGCACTTTCCCCTCACATCGGTAACTACAGTCTACTCATGAGAAAACGGACTGACCTTCATAGAGGGACATGGTACAAAAACCTGACCACTTCTCAAAACAGTCAAAGTTATAAAACACAAGGAAAGACAGAGGAGCCTAAACACAATTGCAGTATCCTGGATTAGATCTTGGAACAAAAATCTGAATAAAATCTGTAGTTTAGTTCCTGAGTTCATGGTATTGTACCATGATATTGTACTGAGCACGGCCCCATCAGACCATCAGAACAAGACCCAGTTTCCCCCTCAGTCAGTCTCTCCCATCAGGAAGCTTCCATAAGCCTGTTATCCTTCTCCATCAGAGGGAAGACAGGCTGAAAACCACAATCACAGAAAACTATCCAAACTAATCACATGGACCACAGCCTTGTCTAACTCAATGAAACTATGAGCCATGCCATGTAGGGCCACCCAAGATGGATGGGTCATGTTGGAGAGTTCTGATGAAATGTGGTCCACTGGAGGAGGGAATGGCAAACCATTTCAGTATTTTTTCCTTGAGAAGCCCATGAACAGTATGAAAAGGCAAAAAGGAAGGACACTGAAAGATGAACTCCCCAGAGCAGTAGGTGCCCAAAAAGCTGCTGGTGATCAGTGGAGAAATGACCCCCAAAAGAATGAAGAAACAGAGCCAAAGCAAAAACAACACCCAGTTGTGGATGAGACTGGTGATAGAAGCAAAGTCTGATGCTGTAAAGAGGAATATTACATAGGAACCTGGAATGTTAGATCCATGAATCAAGGCAAATTGGAAGTGGTCAAACAGGAGATGGCAAGGGTGTTCGTCAACATTTTAGGAATCCGTGAACTAAAATGGACTGGAGTGGGTGAATTTAACTCAGATGACCATTATATCTACTACTGCAGGCAAGAACCCCTTAGAAGAAATGGAGTAGCTCTCATGGACAACAAGGGGCTTCCCTTGTGGTTCAGTTGGTAAAGAATCCACCTGCAATGTGGGAGATCTGGGTTCTATCCCTGGGTTGGGAAGATTACCTGGAGAAGGGAAGGCTATGCACTACAGTATTCTGGCCTAGAGAATTCCATGGACTGTATAGTCCATGGTGTCGCAAAGAGTCAGACACAACTGAGTGACTTTCACTTTCAATTTCACAGTCAACAAGAGTCTGCAATACAGTACTTGGATGCAGTCTCAAAAACGACAATGATCTCTGTTCATTTCCAATACAAACCATTCAATATCATGGTAGTCCAAGGCTATGTATGGCCTGACAAGTAATGCTGAAGAAGCTGGTGTGGAATGGTTCTATGAAGACCTACAAGACCTTCTAGAACTGACACCCCAAAAAGATATCCTTTCATTATAGGGGACTTGAGTGCAAAAGTAGGAAGTGAAGAAACACCTGGAGTAACAGGCAGATTTGGCCTTGGAATACAGAACAAAGCAGGGCAAAGGCTAATAGAGTTTTGCTAAGAGAAAACTATGTTTGTCTTAGCAAACATCCTCATCCAACAGCACAAGAGAAGACTCTACACATGGACATCACCAGATGGTCAACACCAAAATCAGATTGATTATATTCTTTGCTGCCAAAGATTGAGAAGATCTATACAGTCAGCAAAAACAAGACCAGGAGCTGACTGTGGCTCAGATCATGAACTCTTTATTCCCAAATTCAGACTGAAATTGGAAAAAGTAGAGAAATCACTAGACCATTCAGGAATGACCTAAATCAAATCCCTAATGATTATACAGTGGAAGTGAGGGATAGATTTAAGGGACTAGATTTGATAGAGTGCCTGATTGTACAGGAGACAGGGATCAAGACCATCCCCAAGAAAAACAAATGCAAAAAACCAAAATGGCTGTTTGAAGAGGCCTTACAAATGGCTGTGAAAAGAAGAGAAGCAAAAAGCAAAGGAGAAAAGGAAAGATATAGCCATTTGAATTTGAATAAGAAAGCCTTCCTCAGTGATCAAGGGAAAGAAATAGAGGAAAACAACAGAATGGGAAAGACTAGAGATCTCTTCAAGAAAATTAGAGATACCAAGGGAACATTTCATGCAAAGATGGGCTTGATAAAGGACAGAAATGGTATGAACCTAATAGAAGCAGAAGATATTAAGAAGAGGTGACAAGAATACACAGAAGAACTGTACAAAAATGATCTTCATGACCCAGATAATCGTGATGGTGTGATCACTCACCTAGACCCAGACATCCTGGAATGTGAAGTCAAGTGGGCCTTAAGGAACCATCACGACGAACAAAGCCAGTGGAGGTGATGGAATTCCAGTTGAGCTATTTCAAATCCTAAAAGATGATGCTGTGAAAGTGCTGCACTCAATATGCCAGCAAATCTGGAAAAACTCAGCAGTGTCCATGGGACTAGAAAAGGTCAGTTTCATTCCAATCTCAAAGAAAGGCAATGCCAAAGAATGCTCAAACTATCACACAATTGCACTCATCTCCCACGCTAGTAAAGTAATGCTCAAAATTCTCCAAGCCAGGCCTCAGCAGTACGTGAACCGTGAACTTCCAGATGTTCAAGCTGGTTTTAGAAAAGGCAGAGGAACCAAAGATCAAATTTCCAACATCCGCTGGATCATTAGAGTTNCCAGTCCATCCTAAAGGAGATCAGTCCTGAGTGTTCATTGGAAGAACTGATGTTGAGGCTGAAACTCCAATACTTTGGCCACCTGATGCGAAGAGCTGACTCATTGGAAAAGACCCTGATGCTGGGAACAATTGAGGGAGGGAGGAGAAGGGGACAACAGAGGATGAGATTGTTGGATGGCATCACCTACTCAATGGACATGAGTTTGAGTAAAGTCCAGGAGTTGATGATGGACAGGGAGGCCTGGTGTGTCGCAGTCCGTGGAGTTGCAGAGTCGGACATGAACTGAACTGGATTAGATCTTGGAACAAAATCTGAATAAAATCTATAGCTGATTTCCTGAGTTCATGGTATTGTACCAAAGTTAATATTTTAGTTTTGGTAAATGTACCATGGTTATACAAATGTTTAAAATAGTTGGATAAATATACTGTGGTTATATCTAAGGAAAAGATGGGTGAGGCGTATATAGAAAACCTCACTTGAAATTGTTTTAACATTAAAAGTTAAAATATATGTGGCCTCTGAAATTTATACTTATAAATTCAGAGCTTTTGAAATTTTTGGTTTATTCTTATAAATATTATATTATTATTCTTAAATTTTAACATAATAGCTTGTCATTTGGTAGGAGAACATTTAAACATAGTTATACATACCTGGCCCAGAGGAACTTGGTGGGCTACACAGTCCATGGGGTTGCAAAGAGTCAGACACAACTGAGCAGACACACATATATACATGAAATTTATTTAAAATAAGGGTTTTACTCTATTTGTATATCAAACAGAACTAAGATCAAATTGAATAATGATGAAGGTTAAGAAGTCAGTTTTTAAGTGCACATGGATGGTTGCATTTCATTCAACATAATGCTTTTGCTGAGCCGAGAAGAACTTGTTTTTGAAATATTTCCAACAGAATATCATCCACAGAGAATAAAATGCATAATTTCAGATTAAAGACATGAAAGGGCACTGTAATTTCATGGTGTCATTGGGAGGAAAAAAGTCCATTTTTTTATATTATAGTATCTTCTATTAAAAAGTCCACACATATTTTTATATATATTCAGGAAACCCAATTGTTTTTTTTTAATTAACCCATCTCTAATAATTATACAATATTTAATTGTATATTGAAACAATATAGTGAGTTTATAGACTCTTAAAAATATCCAGATTTAAATTGGAGTGGGCAATGCCAGAATTTACAAATTGGTGGCCCATGGACTGCATTTAGCCCTGGGGTATGTTTTCATTGGCTGGCACAGTTCAAATTTTTTGAATTGGTTGCCAGTATTTAAAATAGTGAGTTTTTATATGAAAGTCTGAGTTTCTATTCTTTTTCAAATAGTAAGATTTGACAGCACCATGAAGACTTTGCGACATGGCAGCATTTGGCAAGGACTGAGTTAGGTACCAATTATGAGACATGCCACTGTTCCTGGGTTGTTGTTGTGGTTGTATACTGTGCCATGCTTAGTCACTGAGTCATGTCCGTCTCCTTGCGACCCCATGGACTGTAGCCCACCAGGCTCCTCTGTTCATGGGAATTCTCCAGGCAAAAATACTGGAGTGGGTTGCCATGCCCTCCTCCAGTAGATCTTTCCAGCCCAGGGATCGAACCCAGGTCTACTGCATTGCAGGTGGGTTTTTTACCATCTGAGGCACCAGGGAAGCCTGTGGTTGTATACAAGTCTTTCAAAATTGAGATGAAACTCACATGACAAAAGTGACCATTTCAAAGTGAACAGTTCAGTTGCTTTTAGCATATTTACAGTGTGCCAAATTCATAATGGTGCAACCCCCTCCTCTATTTCCAAAATAACTTTTTATCCGCCCTATAATATAACTTTTCCAGTTAAGCAGCCACTCCGCATCACTTGCTTCTCCCAGCATCTGCAAATCTGCTTTCTGTCCCCTTGGATTTACCTGTTCTGGACATTTCATATAAATGGAATCATATCATATATGGCCTTTCATGTCTGGCTTTTTTCACACAGTATACTTTTTCAAGGTTCCTCAATGTTATAGCATACAGCAGCACTTCTTTCCTTTTTCTGGCTGAATAATGCTACATTGTGTGGACCTACCAGGTTTTGTTTATCCATTCATATGTTGTTATGGACATTTGCTTGTTTCTAACCTTTTGACTACAATATTATGAGTAATGCTGCCAAGAACATCTGTGTCTAGGGTTTTGTTCAAGTGAATATATTTTTTTGATATTTTCTATGGACATTAGGGTTATTTCAGCCAAAGGTCTTTGAACACTGCCTGTTGCTTCCCACCCTGGCCTGCTTCACTGATTTGCTTTCTCACGTTGCCCCCACTGATTTCTGCATTTACCTTTTCTGGTCTATATCCTGGGGCTGGTATATTCATCTCTCCTCCATTCTTATACATTTTTTACACAAAACTTGAATTAATGAAAACTTTTAATTTTTCTCAAAACCTTGCCCCTACACTGAACTTCTTGGCTTTTTCTTCCTCAATTTTGTTAATTCTCTGATCAATATTGATTAAGGATGAGGGTTTTTTTCTTGACATTAAAAAATTGGGCAGTTTGAGAAAATTTAAAATTGGGCCTAGAGCTTTTCCCCTTTTACAGTAAGCAGTGACTGGATGTATGCATCTGGGTTTAATTATGGTTGGCATCTCTAAACTCTGAAGCAAAATATGCACTGCAGAGATGTCATGCGTTTCTAGCAGTGCAAGAGTATAATCACTCCAGTGTAGTTACTCCTCTGACTTTCTTTAACCTCAAGGTCTGTGTTACCACCCTCTCTCCTCCCTGCTACTCATGGGAAGGCCTTTTTTTCCCCACTTCAATCCCTCCCAGTGCCCCTCTGAATTCCCCTTATTTACCATTTAATCATGCACTTTACGTAATTTATGGTTGTATCTCACCTCCCTAACTAGATTATAAAGCCCTGCTGAACAGAATCTAGTTTTGTTTATTTTTTATATGCTTCAGTGCAGAGCATATGTAATAAATATTTGAAGTAGTGACTCACGAAGTAAAAAAAGTCTCTTTAAGCATGGCTCACTTCTCAGTATTAAGTTGAACAAGTTTAAAAGTGTTTAAATTCATTTCAGTGTAGTGTTTACCCTTTAGGATTAATAAACAGCAAGTTGAAAAACAGTTTTGTATTATAGGTATGGCAACTAAGTTCCTTTTCACAAGGAATAGATGTATAAGTTGGTGATTCTAAAAATGTGTTGCAAACCATCTTAATGAGAATTGCCTATGGTGCTGGTTAAAAACAGAGACCCTTAATCCCCACCCCTGAGTGTATCTACCAATATAGTCTGATGGTTGAACCCAGGGATCTGCATTTTAAAAAAGCTCTCCTGGAGTGTTACATGGTGACTTCCCTGGTGGCTCAGATGGTGAAAGTGTCTGCCTACAGTGCAAGAGACCTGGGTTCGGTCCCTGGGTTGGGAAGATCCCCTCGAGAAGAAAATGGCAACCCACTCCAGTGTTATGTACTGTAAATTTTGAGAACCTCTGGGAATGCTTGGTAAGAAGCTAATACCTTCGTTTGGAATAATTCAGGTTGATTTTTAAGTTGGACTTAAGTTGGATACAGGGATAGTACACAATGAAACTACGTTGTTAATGAATGATCATTTCAATTTGATACTTGGGAAGTTAATCTTTTGGCATGAATCTACAAATGAATATTGCATGGGATTAATATCCTAGAAGCATAACAAATCCTGACTAACCTGAGAATTACTGAGGTGAAACAATAAAATCATCAAAAAATACCACTGTCTATGATCAACACAAGTTACTGCTTAGGACATAATTAGATTATTAAACACTACTTTCTCTTCCAAAAGCAAAAAATGCAATTGAAGAATTACTGCATGACACCTTCCAATTTATTTATTTTTAAAACTCTGCTCATTTATTGCTATTGTGAACAAGTTCTGGGATGACTTAAGGAGAGATATTGCATTCAGATAATGCAAACGTTTACGTCAGGGAATTAGCAAACCATTAATAAGTAATCCAGCAGTATAATGAAATGATCACCAAACAAAAGTGACACAGTACATTGCTTGCTGTAGCAAGTAATTAAAATGAGACAAATCTGTTACATTTAGGATAATAAAAGGAAATAACTACAAGCAGCAGAGAGGGCTTTTTGTTTGAAAAACCAGGAGTTTTCTGGTGTTTTTCATCTGCACTACAATGTTTTCCTCCCTTGTGACCTTTTGACATCTTGCAGTTTTAAAGTACATCACTTGTAAATGTTTCACTTGGGTAGTGGAGCAATGGTGCCTTTCATTTACTCTGCAAAAATGTTTACACTTATCCTGTAGGATTATATTTAATTCTTCTCTTATGGATTGACAATTCACCATATGATTTAGCAGAAGCAAAGCTTCCTTCAACCTCAAGTCAATAAAATGGAGCTGTCATTTATACAGAACTAAATATGTACTAAAGATTAGGCTAAGGGCTTTGTCCCTGGATCGCATTTCACCTTCATTAGAATCAGCTTGTGCAGGAAGAAAACTGAGGGTACAGAATGCAGTAACCCATTTAAGATCCTTCAGTACCTTTTTTTTTTTTTAATTTCATACATCATATGGTCTTCCTATTAGCACTAGAAAAGGAAGGTTTTCCACTCCTAAACAGTATTTTCTCCTTCACTTAATGAAAAATATAAGCCAGAAACAGTGCAGGCTGAAAAAGGGAAAGTTGGCAGTCTGGCAAAGAAATCTTCTGGTAGAACTGAAAGCAAAGCTGGAGACCAGTTCAAGGTCGAGAATCTGGGTGGCTTTTCCTGGTTCCTTGAGTTAAACAGGGTGACCTCCTCACTTGTTTCTATTTCTAATCCTGAGAACTCCAGATATACCCAAGATTGAAAAAAAAAAGTAAAAGAAAAAAAAGGCACCACATTCCAAAATCAAATAAATGATTTCTTGATTATCTGGGCCACTGGTCCCCTCCACTAACATGTATAATGAAGAGCTGATGATGCCACATATGATAAATAATTCTTTGATGAAAAATTTGATGCTTAATTTCTTATATCAGTTTCATTTTTGTTTTTACAAGTTTTAGTTCTGACAAGTCTATTTCTGAAGAATATTGGTCCTCTGGGTTTTAGAATGTCATTTGAAATACTTTTAGCCATTTAAGAAAAAAAGACGAAGTCATGTTTTAGGGGGAGAAAAAAAGAATCCAACCAGCAGTAACAGCTTAATCCAGACTAGACAGCAGAAGGCATGAAAACTAGACTCCCCTCAAAACGAAGCTTTCACTCATCCCCTGGCCCCTCACTGTCTTCTTTTCTCTTTCATACAGCTTTTATAATGCACTTGTCAAACTAGTCGTTAAATTCACATTTGTATGCTGACCATGAGGTGTTTGGGCTTCCAAGCTGGTCAAAATGAACTGCTTTGAAGCTAGTAATCTGCTGAATTAGCTGCCTTCTTTCATGATATTCCAGAACAAACAGATCCCCTTTAAAAAAGTCTCCACTCTTGTTGTTTCAGGTGGTTCGAGTCTGTTTTTCTTACATAAAGATGTTAGGGTTCTTCCAAGAGAGGTTCAAAGAGAAATTTAAGAATAAAATGTTAAGCAGATTAAAAGGACTTTTAGTATAATGATCATGTCACTGAGTAAAAGATGAGGTTAAAATTGGCCATCACTTTACTGTGTAACCAATTCTGTTTTTCCTTAACTTGCATAGAAAGTCTCAAGTTAGCCCTAAGTTTTATAAAGGAATGTTATCACCGGGACAAATGTCAGAGTAGTAATATTCACTGAGGGCTTAGTCTAAAACCTTGGGAAGTAGGCACTATTATATCTGCCATTCCTCAGATGAGGAAACTAAGGCCTGTCTCTTATACACATCTANAGGAGTTTTCTGGTGTTTTTCATCTGCACTACAATGTTTTCCTCCCTTGTGACCTTTTGACATCTTGCAGTTTTAAAGTACATCACTTGTAAATGTTTCACTTGGGTAGTGGAGCAATGGTGCCTTTCATTTACTCTGCAAAAATGTTTACACTTATCCTGTAGGATTATATTTAATTCTTCTCTTATGGATTGACAATTCACCATATGATTTAGCAGAAGCAAAGCTTCCTTCAACCTCAAGTCAATAAAATGGAGCTGTCATTTATACAGAACTAAATATGTACTAAAGATTAGGCTAAGGGCTTTGTCCCTGGATCGCATTTCACCTTCATTAGAATCAGCTTGTGCAGGAAGAAAACTGAGGGTACAGAATGCAGTAACCCATTTAAGATCCTTCAGTACCTTTTTTTTTTTTTTAATTTCATACATCATATGGTCTTCCTATTAGCACTAGAAAAGGAAGGTTTTCCACTCCTAAACAGTATTTTCTCCTTCACTTAATGAAAAATATAAGCCAGAAACAGTGCAGGCTGAAAAAGGGAAAGTTGGCAGTCTGGCAAAGAAATCTTCTGGTAGAACTGAAAGCAAAGCTGGAGACCAGTTCAAGGTCGAGAATCTGGGTGGCTTTTCCTGGTTCCTTGAGTTAAACAGGGTGACCTCCTCACTTGTTTCTATTTCTAATCCTGAGAACTCCAGATATACCCAAGATTGAAAAAAAAAAGTAAAAGAAAAAAAAGGCACCACATTCCAAAATCAAATAAATGATTTCTTGATTATCTGGGCCACTGGTCCCCTCCACTAACATGTATAATGAAGAGCTGATGATGCCACATATGATAAATAATTCTTTGATGAAAAATTTGATGCTTAATTTCTTATATCAGTTTCATTTTTGTTTTTACAAGTTTTAGTTCTGACAAGTCTATTTCTGAAGAATATTGGTCCTCTGGGTTTTAGAATGTCATTTGAAATACTTTTAGCCATTTAAGAAAAAAAGACGAAGTCATGTTTTAGGGGGAGAAAAAAAGAATCCAACCAGCAGTAACAGCTTAATCCAGACTAGACAGCAGAAGGCATGAAAACTAGACTCCCCTCAAAACGAAGCTTTCACTCATCCCCTGGCCCCTCACTGTCTTCTTTTCTCTTTCATACAGCTTTTATAATGCACTTGTCAAACTAGTCGTTAAATTCACATTTGTATGCTGACCATGAGGTGTTTGGGCTTCCAAGCTGGTCAAAATGAACTGCTTTGAAGCTAGTAATCTGCTGAATTAGCTGCCTTCTTTCATGATATTCCAGAACAAACAGATCCCCTTTAAAAAAGTCTCCACTCTTGTTGTTTCAGGTGGTTCGAGTCTGTTTTTCTTACATAAAGATGTTAGGGTTCTTCCAAGAGAGGTTCAAAGAGAAATTTAAGAATAAAATGTTAAGCAGATTAAAAGGACTTTTAGTATAATGATCATGTCACTGAGTAAAAGATGAGGTTAAAATTGGCCATCACTTTACTGTGTAACCAATTCTGTTTTTCCTTAACTTGCATAGAAAGTCTCAAGTTAGCCCTAAGTTTTATAAAGGAATGTTATCACCGGGACAAATGTCAGAGTAGTAATATTCACTGAGGGCTTAGTCTAAAACCTTGGGAAGTAGGCACTATTATATCTGCCATTCCTCAGATGAGGAAACTAAGGCACAGAAGGGTTATGACTGTATGCCAAAGGGAAGAATAAAATGTTAGACTGAGGGAGCAAGGTAGCATAATGTGGAACAATCACCAGTCTATGTTTGATATAGGATGCAGGAGGCTTGGGGCTGATGTACGGGGATGATCCAGAGAGACGTTGTGGGGTGGGAGGTGGGAGGGGGATTCGGGATTGGGAACTTGTGTATACCTGTGGTGGATTCATGTCGAAGTATGGCAAACTCAATAGAGTATTGTAAAGTCAAATTAAAAAATAAATTAATTAAAAAAAAAAAAAGGATGCAGAAATGATTTCAAATTCCAGCTTTGAGGCTTATCAGCTGAGGAACTGAGCACATTTCTTAGGTTCTGGGCCTCAATGTATTTATCTATAAAATGGGATTCTAATTTCTACTTCTGAAGGTGGTTTTAAGGATGAATTTAAATAGTAGTAAATAATAATGATGAACATTTACTGAGTGTTTACCACATACAAGGCTTTATTCTAAGCACTTTATGTTAATTTATACAACTCCTTATGTAAGCACTTTTATTATCTCCAGTTTTATGCTCAAGAAAGCATTAGTGTAGAGAAACTACCTTGCTAGTTAATAGTCGAACTGGGCTTCAAAATACCTATCATAACACTTAACATATGATAGGCATTGAAATACTATGTTATTGGTACCTAGAGAAAGGGAAATGTTGGCTGTGAATCAGAATATCAGTCATGTTTCCCATTTATCATGATTCCTTTATATTGGAGAAGGACAAAAATAAAAAAACTACAAGATTTATGGGGCCTATTTAGAGTAATCTAAACCTATGCATCAGAATGAAATTTAAAAAAGAGTAATTAATTTTGAACAAATTCAATTTCAATCCTGTTGCAAATGATACATTGAAATAAGTATCTTAAAATTATGTTTGGGGACTGTTTTTCTTTTGTATGCTTTTTTTAAATCTACCTTTTTCAGATCATGAATGACTGCCATGTGAGTTGCTTTTTAAAATATAGTCAGTCCTCTGAAACCCATTTTCTCTTTTCCTTTTCTGTCTCCTCAGCCAACACACACACACACAAAGCTATACAAAATATAGCTTTTAAAACTCCATCATTAAGCATAAAAGGTCCAAGGAATGTTTGGAACTGGTACACTGGAGCCAGGAAGGTTTATCACATTCTAAAAAAGAATCTTTGGCATTAATGGAGAAGCCAGAACCAATTGTAAAGCATAATTACTGCACAAACAGGCAGTATGTGTGAAGCTATGATCATTCCTTTAATCTCTCATACCAGAAAAAACCTAGACAATGTGTCTGTTGTTTAAATTCCCACGCACACTACTCCCATATCCTGCTAAAACACTGCTTTGTTTATACACACATTTATATAAAACTCAAGCAAACACCCAAGCTCAACTTCTTGGAAATATGGTTTGAGTTCTTAAAGTTGATTCAGCATTTTGGCTTCTCATGCACATTGAAAAATAAAGGTGGGTCACAGAACTAGTTTCAGGGCTTCAATTTCAACAGCAAAATGGTCTCGTGCAAATAGATGGTTACTTCTTATTTCCAAGCAATAACTACCACTTCAAGAAGCTATGTCATATACTCTCTTTAGGAAGGAAAGTCCCTATTTTTTACATTTTTGAAACTAATTTCCCAACAGTCACACTAAGTGTCTTAAATGTCGTTCTAACCAATGAAGATTTCTCTAACATTGACAATTTTTTTGGTGCCCTATGACAGAATTGCACATCAAAAATAATCACAATCATGATAGCTAAAGCCAATGGCCATTTACTGTGTTCCAAGCACCTTGCTAATTATTTATGATCATAGCTCACAGAATTCATTCAACACCTCCTCTAGGTAGATGCTTTTACCATACTAACCTTACTGCTGTTATTTGCTAAGTTGTGTCCAACTCTTGCAACCCGATAGACCATAGCCCACCAGATTCCTCTGTCCATGGGATTTTCCAGGCAAGAATACTGAAGTGGGTTTCCATTTCTTTTTCTAGGGGATCCTCCTGATCCAGGGATTGAACCCATGTCTCCTGCAATGGTGGTGGATTCTTTACCAATGAGCCACCAGGGAAGCCCCATACTCAAACTACTGGTGATTTTTGTCTGTATCAAAGACATTAAAAACATCATGATTCAGCTCTTCAGTTTTTAGAGAAAACATCTTTTCTTGAGAATTCATCATAATTGTCATGCTTCAATTATCAATTCCTATGAATGTTGATAAAACACCTTCATTTCTTCAGCGTGTAGTTTTAGACCAATATTATTAAGCTTGGAATTTCACTATTCTGTTTGCTGGGCTTACAGAGATCAGTAGGGTATTTTTCCTATCCTCAGGACTCCTTGTATAGGAGAGAAGGTAAAAACATAAGCAAAAATTATTGCATAATAATGCAGTGACAGAAATATGTGCAAGATGTAGAGATGGCAGGGAGGAAGAAACAGGGAAGAAGGATGCAAGCATCAAAGAACAGCAGCTGAATGAGCTTGTATACAAATTGGAAATTAAAAGAAAAAAAGGTAGGCAGGTGAGAAAAAGAGGAAAGACATCTCACATGTACAATGTGGACAAAGGCATAAAGGCATGGAGCCACTTGGTATATTTAACAAACAAGAACCCAACATAGAATATATTATTGGCGTCAAGTCTGAAAGGGGAAGGGGAGTGAAAGAAGTTAGGTGTCTGACTAAGGAAGCAATGCTAAGGGGGTTAGACTTTACCTCATAGACAATCAACTTGTGTAGGTTTTAAATGTTTCCGAGACGACAGGCTTATGTTTTAGAAAATGTATTTCAATTGTCACTGTGTAGACACTATTAACACTATGTATAAAATAGATAACTAATGAGAACATACTATCCAGTACAGGGAACTCTACTTAATGCTCTGTGGTGACCTGAATGGGAAGGAAGTCCAAAAGGGAGGGGATATGTGTATATGTATGGCTGATTCATTTTGCTGTACAGTAGAAACTAACACAATTGTAAAGCAACTATATTGCAATAAGAATTAATTTTAAAAAATAGCCACCATGTAAACATTGAGCCTTTAGAAGTTAGACTTGGGTAGTATAAAAGGAAAAGGGAAGATTTGGGAGATATTTAGGGGTCAGAATCAGCAGAATGTGTCTGATGTGAAAGTCAAGAAAA
Organism: Neotragus pygmaeus; assembly: GCA_006410875.1. NCBI lineage: Eukaryota > Metazoa > Chordata > Mammalia > Artiodactyla > Bovidae > Neotragus > Neotragus pygmaeus. The sequence continues at coordinate 2,517,882 of SJYV01003225.1, forward strand.
GAATTTAGGGTGACTGATATTTCAGAGCTGGCAGAAGTATCACTTAGTACTTCTGTAGTACAAGTAACAATTCCCTTGTGCTCCAGGATAACAGAAGATTAAACATGGAGGTCTACTTCTCTCCTCTAGAAGGAGTCCAGAGGTGAATGGTTTATGCTGGTAGGCTCCACAAGGTCAGTAGAGATCTATACCCCTATCTTTCCACTCTATTCTCTTGCTACATAGCTTCCAACCTCAAAGTCACCTCTTGTTCCAAGATGGATGCGTGCCTCCAGTCATCATTATGCCCATGTTTCAAGATTGAAGATGGAGAAAAGAACAAAGCACAGAGATGAGCCCCTACATTGGTTTCCTTCAAGAAGTTTTCCTGGAAATGCCAGACAACACTTGTACATCATGGATCATCACTTCGTCACATAGCTCTGTTTAAATGCTAGCAAGACTGAGAAATAAGTCATTCTGAACAGTATGGTACCAGATTAAAATGGGACTTTTACTTACAAGGGAGGAAGAGAAGTGTGGTTCTGAGGTTGATACCTGGTATATGGCATATGGTTCATGAAGCTTGGCAAAAGATGATGCCATAAGGAGAAAAACCAGGAAAAATAAAACCTTTGCAGGATATTAAATAAACAGAGGAAGAGGATCCAATGAGAAAGAAGGACTGGGAGGCAGAAGCAGAATTAGGAGAAATGACATAAAAGAACTCAAAGAAGAGAGATTGATCAGAGAATGATCAGAAGTGCCAGCTGTTACAGATTGGTTAAGTAAGATCATAAATCAAAATGTTTACTGGATTTGGTAGATGGAGGTCATCATTTAGTTGATTTGCTAAAGATCAGTTTTACTGGAGATGTGGGGGCAGATACAGTGGGTTAGAGCATGCATTGAGGATTAGAAAAAACTGACTGTGTAGACACACTTTTCAAGAATTTGGTGGGTGTGAGAGGAGGCTATCCTTATGAGAGAGGCTCCTTTGTTGACCCAGTGCTTTAGAAGAGTGATCAATACTTCGATGTGTTATTGGCTGACGAGAAGGAGCTTGTAGGAAAAGAAAAAAAGAGGTTGAAGACACAAGTGAGAGTCCTGAGTCCATCGGCATGTCAGAATAGACATTCTGAAACTAAAGTAGCTAAAATTCAAGAGTGAAAAATTTCAGAAGAAACTGCTGAACTGACAGGAAATTGGGGGGAACCTACAGGGACCTGAAACGACATGAAAGGAGGAACTCTGGCTGATAAACCCACCCCAGTTCTGGCTTTTGTCTTGAGCTTTTCTGAACCTTGGTGATACCAGGGTTTCTCTTTTGATGGCTGCGTGGGGTGTGGGGCTCTGGACAGGACACCTGGGTCCTGCCCACACAGCTTTCCCAGTAGAAGAAACACGTAAATGTGGGACAGCAAAGGCTAAAACTCTGCATGAGTGAACAAAAGATGAATTTTGCCACCACAAAGGTATTTTCCTTCTTCTCTCAACAGTTGCATTGAGTGAAAGTGGATAATACCACTCTGAGAATTTATGAGTACATACCTGTGGTATTGGAGAAGACTCCTGAGAGTCCCTTGGACTGCAAGGAGATCCAACCAGTCCATTCTAAAGGAGATCAGTCCTGGGTGTTCTTTGGAAGGAATGATGCTAAAGCTGAAACTCCAATACTTTGGTCACCTCATGCAAAGAGTTGACTCATTGGAAAAGACTCTGATGCTGGGAGGGATTGGGGGCAGGAGGAGAAGGGAACGACCAAGGATGAGATGGCTGGATGGCATCACGGACTCAATGGACATGAGTTTGAGTGAACTCCAGGAGTTGGTGATGAACAGGGAGGCCTGGCATGCTGCGATTTTCATGGGGTCACAGAGTCGGACACGACTGAGTGACTGAACCGAACCTGTTTGCACAACTCGAAGAAGTTAATTTTACAACAGTCCTTAACTTAGAGTGTTTTCCAAGTCGCTGACAAAAGCAATGTAACTCCTTTCTGAAGGAAATCAGCCCTAAATCAACTCCCAAAGTTCTAGGGAAAATTTGCTGCTCACAGTTACAAGTCAGAAAATACATAAAGACACCAATTCAAGACTTTTGATTCTGACCAAGATGGAGTAACGGGGGCCTGAGATAGTCTCCCATCTGAATAACTGAAAAAAATAGAAAAAAAAAAGAGAGAGAGAGAGAGAGAGAGAGAGAAACAACAGTTTTCCAGACTTTGGAACTAGTCAATGAAAGACAGTGATCTCCAACAGATGGGAAACAAGCGAATTGAGCCCTATGTTTGTTTCAGTTACTGCTGGAAAAGAACGCCCAGCCCAGGTGCATGCATGGACGTGAACCCAGGTGGAGGGCAGTGGTTGACTTGAGCTGAGAAGGTAGAAGTGGAGGTCTGGGGAGGTCAAGGTGATGAACATCACATGGCAGAGTACTAGAGAGGGGAGTGCTTAGTCTCTCAGTCATGTCCAACTCTTTGCAACTCTTCAGACTGTAGCCCACCAGGCTCCTCTGGGATTTTCCAGGCAAGAATACAGGAGTGGGTTGCCATTTCCTTCAGGGGATCTTCACGACCCAGGGATCAAACCTGCATCTCCTGTGTTGCAGGTGAATTCTTTACCCACTGAGCCATCAGGGAAGCCCAGAAGAGGGGAGAGCTGTGCAGAAGGAGGACTCTGTAGGTCTGCAGAGAGTCCTCCTAAAGTTTTCAGATAAGTACTCATCAGTGCATACCTATGAGCAAACTACCCGCTGCTGGGGAAAGAACCACCTGCAATGATTAGGGGATATAGTCCCCAAGGCTCACACAGCGCTGATAATAGTTCCTGATTCCACCAGACAGAGGCCAAGCCTTGTAATCCTAGCCATCTGGGAAGGTAGAAGAGTTTTGCCTCTGTAAGACTGGACACAAAAATGGACACAATTAGTCCAAAAATTTGGACACAATTATTCCAAGAATGAATGCTTTTGTAGTCTCACATAACAAAACTCAAAAGCAAGACCAACAGAATCAAACAGTTTCCAAGTAACTTATTATAATTGCACCCCATAAGATGACTAAGGAAGATTTAATAGTCAAAACCTGGAAATAAATCAATGTCCATCATAAATAAATAAATGTGGTATATCATACAATGGAACACTACTCAGTAATAAAAAGAGAATGCATTATAGATGTACACTGTGGATGCGTCACAATATACCAAGCGAAAGGAGCCAGACCCAAAAGAATACACACTGTACAATTTCATTTATGTAAACTTCTAGGAAATGCAACCTAGTCATTACTGACAAAAATAAGTGGTTGCTTGGGGATAGGGGTGTGAATTGGCAGGGAAGATTTTTTTTTATAATTTATTTTTTAAATGTTTGGTTGCATCGGGTCTCTGTTGCTGCCCAAGGGCTACTCTGTAGTTGCAGTGCATGGGCTTCTCGTTGCAGCAGCTTCTCTCATTACAGAGCACAGGCTCTAGGCCTGCGGGCTTCAGTAGTTGCAGCGTGTGGGCTCTGGAGCACAGGTTCAGTAGTTGCGGCGTACAGGCTTTGTTGCTCCATGGCATGTGAGATCTTTCTGGACCAAGGGTCCAACCCAGGTCCCTTGCATGGGCAGGTGGATTCTTATCCACCGTGCCACCAGGGAAGCCTGGCAGGGAAGTTTTGAGGGAGGATTCACAAAGATCCAGAAGAAAATCTGGGGGTGGAGGTAATGGATGTGTTCATCATTTTGATTGTGATGATGTTTCACAGATGTATACAGTGGGCCCTTGAACAATACCGGGTTTGAACCTGCATGGGTCTATTTGTTTTTTCAACAGTAAATTCTATAGTACTGCACTGATGCATGATTGGTTAAAGCCACAGATGGGGGACCATGGACATGGAGAGTCAACTATAAGTAAGTTATTGGTGTTTTTCAACTGAGGGGAAGGTCAGCACCTGAACCCCTGTGCTGTTCAGGGTCAACTTATACATATGTCAAAATTGATCAAATTGTACATCTTAAATATGTGCAGTTTATTTGATCTCAACTATGCTTCAGTAGTATCTTAAAACACACACACACGCAAGGACAGGATGAGCCACAGATAAGGATCATTAGACATGACAGCTGAAATAATAACTCTTACTACAGAAAGAAACTTAATTTGATAAGGGCAACTACAAAAACATAAAGCAAAAGCATTTTATGATGGAATGTTAAAAGTATTTCCTTTAAGATTAGGAAGAAAACCGAGGTTGACTAGCACCTGAATCCACTGCATATCCAGGCCAGTAGGGTAAAATTGGAGAAGGCAATGGCACCCCACTCCAGTACTCTTGCCTGGAAAATCCCATGGACAGAGGAGCCTGGTAGGCTGCAGTCCATGGGGTCACTAGGAGTCGGATACGACTGAGCGACTTCACTTTCACTTTTCACTTTCCTGCATTGGAGAAGAAAATGGCAACCCACTCCAGTGTCCTTGCCTAGAGAATCCCAGGGATGGGGGGAGCCTGGTGGGCTGCTGTCTCTGGGGTAGCACAGAGTTGGACATGACTGAAGAGACTTAGCAGCAGCAGCAGCAGCAGCAGCAGGGTAAAATAGGAAAAAGAAATTAAAATTATAAAGACTAGAAATAAAAAGGATTATTATTGATTTTAAATAATTCAAAAAGTTTCTACAAAAATCATTTTACTTAATGAGAGTAAGGCAAAATGGCTGAATATGGTGTCAATATAGGAAAGCCTGATGCATTTCTAATTACTCAGCAGTGATCAGTTAGCTGCCTTTTTATAATGTCAACATAAAGTATAAACTTCTAAGGAATATAAACCCTTTCATGGAGGAAATGATAAAACACTATCGAATATCATTAAAGCCAACCTATGTGAAGGGAGAGATATACCATAGTTTTGAATAGAAAAACTCAGAGCTGCAAAGTTGCCAGCTTACTCCAGATTTATTGATAGATTCAATATAATTCTAATCCAAATCCAAATGGGTTTTATGAAAAAGTTGAAAAAGCAAGTCTAAAATGATATGGAAGAGAAACAATTTCCAAAATAGATTAGGGACTTATAAAGAAAAAGATATGGTGGGGCTTGCCTTACCAGATTCAGGGCTAAAGCTCTAATGATCAAGATACTGTATGAAACAGACCTGTGGATCAGAATAGACTCTAGAAACAAACCAATCATGCATGCAACTTTGATTCTTGATGAAATCATTGCAGGCTGCTGAATAAAGATCAACAATTCAATGCATGCTGATGGTACAATTCATGAAGATTAAGAAATTAAAATGGGTTCACTACCTTGTACCATGCTGAAAATCAGCTTTTAGTGATAGAAGACTTAATTGTGAAAGCACACGCATAGAATGGTTAGAAGACTATGTAATTTAATACAATTTCTTGATATAGAAGGACATTAAGCAAAAAGGCGGATCATAGAGGAAAAGATTGATAGATTCAAGTATATCACAAACTTTGGTTCAATAAAAAACACACATTAAAGAAAGTCAAAAGACAAGCCATGGAGTGGGAGATGATATCGGGAACTCATCTCCAAGAAATGATCAGCACCTCAAAAATATAGGGACTATATAAGATATAGGTATCCTAATAGATACCCTCTAAAACATCTACTTCTGCTTCATTGACTACACTAAAGCTTTTGACTGTGTGGATCACAACAAACTGGAAAATTCTTAAAGAGATGGAAATACCAGACCACTCTACCTATCTCCTGAGACTTCTGTATGCAGGTCAAGAAGCAACAGTTAGAACTGGACATGTGGCATATATACACAATGGAGTACTACTCCGCCATTAAAAAGAATAAATTTGAATCAGTTCTAATGAGATGGATGAAACTGGAGCCTATTATACAGAGTGAAGTAAGCCAGAAAGAAAAACACCAATACAGCATACTGACACATATATACGGAATTTAGAATGATAGTAAGGACGACCCTGTATGTGTGACAACAAAAGGACACAGACATAGACAATGGACTTTTGGCCTCAGAGGGAGTAGGAGAGGGCGGGATGATCTGGGAGAATGGCAATGAAGCATATATACTGTTATGTAAGAAACGAATCACCAGTCTCTATTTGATACAGGATGCAGGATGCTTGGGGCTGGTGTACGGGGATGATCCAGAGAGACGTTGGGGGGTGGGAGGTGGGAGGGAGATTCGGGATTGGGAGCTTGTGTGTACCTGTGGTGGATTCATGTCGATGTATGGCAAACCCAATAGAGTATTGTAAAGTTAAATTTAAAAATAAATAAATAAATAAATAAATTAAAAAAAAAAAAAAAAAAGAACTGGACATGAAACAACAGACTGTTCCAAATTGAGAAAGGAGTACATCAAGGCTGTATATTGTCACCCTGCTTATTTGACTTATATGCAGAGTACATCAATGGGAAATATTGGGCTGGATGAAGCACATGCTGGAATCAAGAATTGTGGGAGAACTATCAATAATCTCAGATATGCAGATGATACCACCCTTATGGCAGAGAGCAAAGAGGAACTAAAGATCCTCTTGATGAAGGTAAAAGAGGAGAGTGAAAAAGCTGGCTTAAAGCTCAACATTCAAAAAACTAAGCTCATGGCATCCAGTCCCATCTCTTCATGTGAAATAGATGGGGAAACAGTGGAAACAGTGACAGACTATTTTCTTGAGCTCCAAAATGACTGCAGATGGTGACTGCACCCATGAAATTAAAAGACGCTTGCTCCTTGGAAGAAAAGCTATGAACAACCTAGACAGCATATTAAAAAGCAGAGACATTACTTTGCCAACAAAGGTCCATCTAGTCAAAGCTATTGTTTTTCCAGTGGTCATGTATGGATGTGAGAGTTGAACCATAAGGAACACTGAATGGAGAAGAATTGATGCTTTTGAACTGTGGTGTTGTAGAAGACTCTTGAGAGTCCCTTGGACTGCAAGGAAATTAACCCTGGATATTCATTGGAAGGACTGATGCTGAAGCTATAATATTTTTGCCACCTGATGAGAAGAGTTGACTCATTAGAAAAGACCCTGATGCTGGGAAAGATTGAAGGCAGGAGGAAAAGGAGACAACAGAGGACAAGATGGTTGGATGGCATCACTGACTCAATGGACATGAGCTTGAGCAAGCTCTGGGAGACTGTGAAGGACAGGGAAGCCTGGTGTGCCGCAGGCCATGAGGTTGCAAAGAGTCAGACACAACTGAGCGGCAACAAAAAAATCCTAATAGAAAAGTCACCAAAATATATAAACTGGCATTTCATGGAAGAAGAAACACAAATTGTCAACTGGTATAGGAAAATATGCTGTGTCTCATTAGTTATCTTGGAAATGCAAATTAAAACCACAGTGAGCTACCATGAGGTTAGAAAACATTTTTTAAAAATCACCAAATTAGGAAGGGCAGGGAACAATGTAATTTACATGTCCTACTGGTCTATAAACTGAGCAAATGCCATTGGAACATGATTTATCATTACATAGGAAAGTTGAAACATGTACATGCTTTGCAACCCAACAGTTACTCCTAGGTATATGTCATAATGCAGTTTTAATTTTTCTTGATCAAGCTCAGATCACATTGGTGGGTGAACCAGTTCTTTTAAAACAAACAAAAAGAAACCTAGAGAATATGACAGAATTAGAACAGAATAGAAATAATCAGAATGCATTGCTGATAGTTTATGGATTGTTTTGTGGATTTCTTGGATTGCTCATAGTAGGGATTGTTATTCTATTAATTATTTAAGGGTATGTTGTAAAATGTCTTTTTTAGGAGTTGTGTTAAAATTTTTTGAAAGCCACTAAAAAGATACTTAATATGTGATAGGATGCAATCACAAGAATGTCTAAATAGCATTGCTTATAATAACACAATAAAAACAATATCTGAAAACAGCTCAGATATCCAACAACAGTACTGCAATAAACGGTAGATTAGTCATGTGGTGGAATATTCTACAGAAATAAAAATGAAGGAACCTTGAAGATTAGTCATGAAATAAACAAGAAGCAAAAATAAACAGCTATCACTATGCACACCAAAATGGGTAAATCGCAAGAGAATATTGGATACAAGAAGTGAGTCACAATATAAATTAGTATGGTTCTATTTACATAAAATTTAAACCTAAGCAAAACGTAAGTAATACGTTGCTTAAGCCTACATACATACATACACAGGTAGGCATTAAAACCATAAAAAGAAAAGCCAGGGTGGACTCGAATGGGAGAGAGAGACAATGGAGATACTGCGCATCTTTGAAGGTACTAAATACTGTTAACCCGAGTGATAAAGCACACACATGCTTGTATTTTACTGTTTAACCTGAAGAGATATGCTTATGTGCCTCTGAATGCATGCTGCATTTCACAAATTAGAATAATTTAGATATGAGCAAAAGTGAAGTTCATTTGTGGATAAGATCCTTGAGGCAATGCATTGGGGTGGGCTTCGGCACACAAGTGGGCAGAAGGAAGGGCGACTCCTCTTCTGGGAGCAAAGCAGGAAGCAGCAAGGATGGGAGCAGATGCAGTGTGATCTCAGGGGTGTGTGGGGAGGGGGGAGGGCCGAGGAGATGCTTGTTGGAATTCAAGTCTGACGGACCCTTTTTTAGAAAGTAGGAGGTGGGGGAGCCTTCTGGGAATGAAAGGGGAGGTTTGTGTAGAAGGGCTGGGTAGGGCAGTGAAGGCTTAGGATGGTCTTGCACCAAGTGGAGCAGCTATGCAACTGAAGACACTTGAAGGCAATTTTCTTGAGTACAAACATAGTCATTTTTAAGACTGTAATAGTTATGAGTTTGTTTTAATGCAAAGGTTTTTTCATTTTAATAGTTTTGCTTTTGTTTTAATGCATATTAATAAAAATCAATTAGCACATCAAACCTAATATTTTATGGATATTACATATAGAAGTGCTGATTAAAAACTGTGACACCCTTTCTAGAAGGGTTAAGGTGGGAAGCTGTTATTATTGCTTAGGTTTGTCTGTAGCCCAGTCTAGCCTGTGGGTATAGGTCCCAGAATAGAGACTGGAATTTTCCTAAGAGCAGCCAAGTATCTGGACCCTGAGGTTGCCTGTGTGGAGCATTCTAGGGAATGTCTCAGGAAACCAGAGGCCACTGATTCATTAGGGAGGGAAATGAGCAGTTTCCCAGAGGGACTGACTCGATGAGGACCATTCATGTACTCATTCAATAACTATCTACTGAGTGTGATTAGGGTTGGGGGCCATGTTGGATGCTGGGACTATGATCAACAGAGACATGGTCCCCACCCTCCTGGAGCTTAAGTGGAAGAGACTTGAGTGAACACAAAAACCATCACGGTTCATTCAGCCTTCTCCAAAGTCATTAGAAATGCCAGGATGAAAAGAGTTAATAAATTGGAGGCAGTACTGGTTTTTGTTCACTGACAAAAGCTCTTCATGTATTTACCATGTTGTTTGTTTAGACTCTCCACAGAGCCAGCTGGTAAGACTGTGGTATGCTCTTATATTAAAAAAAAAAAAAAAAGCTTTCAAATTGCTACTTTCCTAGAAACATCTCAGTTTGCCACTAATCCCAGGCATGCCTGTGGGAATGTTAGAATGCATTGATGGCAGCATCCACAGGCTTTTCCTTAAATGTTAGCAAATTTTTTTCAATCCTCTTAAATACTCTGAACAGTGCTGAAGTGATAACTGGATGAACATGGAAAACAATGAAAGGAAAAGTCAAGAACTTCAAAGTTCATACTCCTTGAGTTCCTGATAGCCCGATTATACCCAGGTGATGTCAGTGGCTTCTTAATGTGGGGTCCTTGGGGTCCTAGAAGGTCAGTGGATACCCTTCAGGGTGGTCCAAAGATTTCTTGATGTTGTATGGAAAAATGGGTAGGTATGGGCCTATAGTTCACATCAGGTTCTCAAAGGACCCAGGCAGTCTAGAATCACTGCTATAAATCTTTGAAAGTATTTCCGTGAGTGCTTTCTAGGAGAATATTCATGTATAAGTTTATACAATTGTCCCAGAATGCGAGGAGAACAGCAGAACCCAGGAAATTGAAATTGGAGCCCAGATCCTCTTATTATCAGCCAAGTGACCTTGTACAAGGCTTGAGCCTCAGTTTACTTATCTATTAAACAGGGTGAAAGAACATGTATAGCTCCTCCTTCCTATAGTTTTCTTGGCAAATGATGAGATGCAAGTATAAACTTCCAGGTGAAATCAAGAGCAAGCAAGAGGCTTTAGAGAAACGTTTATTCTCCCCACCTGTAGACGGTGTTGAGTTCTTGGTCACTAGAGGGAGCTTTAGGATTCAGGGGAAAGAAAAACCAATGATGTGTCTCCAGGAAAGCCTGAGACCTCTATGAGGAATTCTTCCAAAAGCTTTTACCCTTTATAAATAGCCACTTAGATTTTTCTTTTTTTAAAAAAATGCAGATAAATGCCTATAAAAGCAAATGTGACCAGGGCTTATGGCGGCATATTTTTCTACTTTTGAGATTTTTTTTGATGTGGACCTTTTAAGTTTTATTGGATTTGTTACAATATTGCTTCTATTTTATGTTTTGCTTTTTTGGCCAAGAGGCATGTGGGGTCTTAGCTCCCTGACCAGGGACTGAACCCACACCCCCTGCATTGGGCGGCCAAGTCTTAACCAGCAGACTGCCAGGAAGTCCCTACTCAATATTAAAGATTCTGACTTCTCCGCAATCAACTGGAAAGTTTATTTATTTTTTTTTAATGGTAGAAAACTTTCAAGAGGGCCATAGGAAGAAAGTGCTTTTCCCTCAGCAGCAAAGTGACTCATTGTACATTCTGTGCCATGTGGTGGTGGCTGGTTGAGGATTTTATACCCAGGCAGGATGGGGAAGTGCATTGTCTAACTTTGGCAGCACTGAGTACTCTGACTCTGGATTTCCTGATGGTGCTCCCTGTAGTTCTTAATTGGTGTGCTTTTCTCCAGGCTGGGGCTAGAGAGAGGACTCTTACTCATTTCTCATGTTGGACACGAGAAAACCTAGGATGGCTTGAAGGAGGAGGTACGATAGAGAGAAAGACACTGACCTCACATCTTAAGCGAATCAGAATTTCATGGACTCACTGTGTTTGTGGGACAATTTTTGTCCCCTTTTAGGACTTCAGTGTCTCTCTCTGCTTCTGACCATTCCCCCGCCCCGACACACACCCATGGTCAGCCAGTCTTTCTTCCTCAATATGACCAGACTCGGACCCTAGTTCCCAAAAAGCAAAGTTTTGCAGGAGCATGAAACTCTGAGACTTACCTATTTTTAAAAAGATTTCTTTGGAGAAAGTAGAGTCTTGATATTTCTCTTTCTTGGCAGTTCTTTGCATTGTATTTCAGGCTCACAGCAAAGCAGATGCCTGCAGGAAATGGTGAACACCATATACACTTGCAGGGAGCCATCTAAAGACTGAATTACTAATATCCATGAGCAAACCTGGCCAATCAAATTGAAAAGCAATGGTCTACTAAATCCTCTGGATTCTGAGATGTACTCCTACAAATTCTGACTTCCTCAACTTTACTTTTTAAAAACAGGGGCATGTCTGTGACTTACATAAGGAGTATTCATCATTCCTCCTGAAAAACTTCTGTTAGATCTAAAGGCTGCAACCTGTGGCCTTTTGAAATTGAGGAAGGGTTCTAGGAAACACTTTACTTTTGTTTTGTATATTTCTATTACCTGGAGGCTTAAAAAGCTCCCCTCCACTGGCACATCTAAGCTCTCACTGTGACTCTTGACATCTCAGGGGTGACCCTCGCCAGAAGGCACCCCTCTCTGCTGACAGGGAGGCAGGAGACTGCAGGTTATAAAGGATGAAGCCCTGTTATAGGCTCATTCATTGCAGAATGAATAAGAAACAGCTGCCTTTCCTTGTTGAAGCCCTTGTTGGAGGTTTTTCTATCCTTTCCACTGAAGTCTAATAACAAGCTGAGACTAATCAGCTGATTTGGGTCAGAACAAACCAGAGTTTCTGCCAGCCCACTTCAAGCACAACTGTAACATGTTAGCAGTGTAGGAAATTTGCTATAACAATATAAGTGGCTTGATCAATGATTCCATTAATGATTACAATAGGAGTGATTCTCTCCCTTTTGTTTTCCAGAGGCCACTGTTTCTTCTTAAAGCTTTCAGATAGTGGAGGTCAGAAAGTGGGCAACAGAATCACTGTTTCCTAGTTGCAGGAGTACGTGCTAAGTCACTTCAGTCATGTCTGACTCTGTGCAACCCCATGGACTATAGTCTGCCAGGCTCCTCTTTCCATGGGATTCTCCAGCCAAGAATACTGGGGTGGGTTGCTGTGCCCTCCTCCAGGGGATCTTCCCCACCCAGGGATTGAACCTGCATCTTTTACGTATACCTGCACTGACAGGAAGGTTTTTTACCTCTAGCGCCACCTGGGAAGCTGCTGTTCCTTAGTTGAGGGCTTCTCAAATTTCAAGGTCCATACAAATCACCTGGACTGTGGTACTAGGCAGATTCTGATTCAGCAGACCTGGAGATGGGGTTGAAGGTGTGAGAAGCTGGTGATACCAAGGCTGCTGGTCTGTGGACCATGCTGAGTAACAAGGCCCTAGTTAACTTTAATCTCTAGCTCCTGTTTCAAGCTGATGCATCTTAGGAGGAATAAGAATGCTTTTTCTACTCCTCAGACACTGTCAGAAATAAAGAGTGAATAAGTAATGATTTCAAACCCCCTGAGTAATCATGAGGTCACGGATACCATCTTCTGATTTAAAAGTTTGGAAAGCCACGACTTGGAATTCTAATTTCTTGCAAAGCAAAATATTGACAATAGATTCATATTTTGCACAAAGACAGAAAACAGAATCCAAGTGGATCTGATTTTTCTCATGAGATGGCAAAGCTACTGTTTATTTGAGGTTATTATTATTTTTTTATTGGCAAGCATTAGGCTCTGTCGTTCATTTAAGTAAGAATCTGGTAGGCACTGCCTGAGGGTTTGTAGCCTAATTTCTCTGACTCTGAATCAAATGTATACTTCATCTTTATTCTCACTACCAGGAGTCCAGTGTAATTGTTGCTTCTGCAGAGGAATGAATTTTCTTCAGGTGGGAAGGAATTTCAGGTTTGTCTTGAATATTCCCTGGAGAGCTCCTTTTAGGAATTACTGTCCTGAGTTTTTAGACCTTCAATCTGGATCTGCTAGCATTTCCACAATTTCTCCTTTCTTGGTTAAACTGTAAGTTTATTGTAACTGGAGGCTATACCTTCTATTTTATAGGGCTGGGAAATTGGAAGGAAACTTTAAATTCATTGATTCCAATTTCCATTTTAAAATCTGAATTTCTACAAGCCATCCTCTGCTTGAGACACATTTGATGATGAGAATCATAATACTTTGTAGCCTATACTTTGAACATTTCTTACTATTAAGATGCCTCTGCTGATATTGGATCAAGTCACCTCCCAATGGCTTTTATGTACTATCCCAGTTTTACTCACTGGGAATAATTCCTTTGTCTTGAATAGAATATGAACACAAGACATATTGTTGGGCAGCTGAATTTTTCAGGCCGGGGGCTTGGTGGTTCTCTTTTCCTGTGGCAGTTCTTCCTGCAGAATAGTAACCTCCAGCTCCTGACTTGAGGAATAAACTTGGGGCGAGGTCCAGAGATTGGATGGGCTGCGGTATACCAGGGCAGTCACTGCTTATCAGGACTTTAGTTCATTTCCCTACAGGGGCTTAAGAGTTCCTGCATGTCTTTCTTAAATGCAGCCTGACTTAAGCCTGAAATGAAATACAGGATGAGGATTTATGATTACTCATGAATTTTTACACAATCAGATCATTCAATAGGAATCTTAGAAATGGCTCCAGTTTCCAAAATATTTATCTTTTCTTGAGTTCTCACCTAAAGCAAAGTTTTTATATTGGCAAAGTTGGACTCCGGTCTTCTCTCCCCAGCCCCCTTTCGGCACCATTCTACCCTTTTAACTATATGGTCCACAGGGGACTTCATCTCCAGAGTGTCCCCTTTGCAGTATTTTCTATGCCTTGAGCCATTCATTACCTCTTTCTGGCCCTTTCCCCTCATCGAAACTTACCTGTCCTCTGGTTCTCTCAGCAGCCAGCTCTATCCAGTGCGACCCTGGCCATTAATGAGTTTTGGTCCCCTTAAGAAATCCTTTATACTGTGTAAAATAGCTCTTGCTTTATCTGCCTGCCTCAGCTTCACAATTTGTGTGTGTGTTTTTTTTAATATTTATTTATTTGGCTGTTTGGGGTCTTAGTTGTGGTGCATGGGCACAGTAGTTGCGGTGCACAGGCTTAGTTGCCCTGTGGCTTGTAGGGTCTTAGTTCTCCGACCAGTGATCGCGTTGGGACGCAGATTCTTAACCACTGGGCAACAGGAAAGTCCTCATAATTTCTTAATCTAGCCAAACATATGTCTTGAAAAGGCCCTTAGGTAGTGGCTTTTTAGTGGGGAGGGATAGGCATCAGATTAAGACCATGGATGACACACTGTTTTGGTCTGCGGGCTCCAAAGTGCAAATTCACTTCGTGTGAATTTGTGCAGATTGTCCATGTCTTCTTCATATGGAACTGGTTCTGTTTCCCTTAAATAATAACAATAGCTCTTATTGCATGGGATGGTTAATTATAGCACTATGTTTCAACTACTGTGCCTATTGTTGGCACAAGTACTGTACCAACTGTTGTTGTTCAGTCACCAAGTCATGCCTGCCTCTTTGCAACCCCATGAACTGCAGCATGCCAGGCTTCCCTCTCCTTCACTATCTCCCTCAGTTTGCTCAAACGCATGTTTGTTGAGTCAGTGATACCATCCAGCCATTTCATCCTCTGTCTCTCCTCTTCTCCTCTTGCCCTCAATCTTTCCCAGCATCAGGGTCTTTTCCAATGAGTCTGCGCTTTGCATCAGGTGGCCAAAGTATTGGAGCTTCTGCTTCAGCATCAGTTCCTTCCAGTGAATGTTCAGGNCTCTGTCTCTCCTCTTCTCCTCTTGCCCTCAATCTTTCCCAGCATCAGGGTCTTTTCCAATGAGTCTGCGCTTTGCATCAGGTGGCCAAAGTATTGGAGCTTCTGCTTCAGCATCAGTTCCTTCCAGTGAATGTTCAGGGTTGATTTCTTTTAGGATGGACTGGTTTGATCTCCTTGCTGTCCAAGGGACTCTCAAGAATCTTCTCCAGCTCTACGGTTCAAAGAATTGATGCTTTTGAATTGTGGTGCTGGAGAAGATTGTGCCTATGGCCTAACGGATTTCTCATTTAGTGTTCATAACAACCCTGCGATGTAGGAAGAATTCTTTTCATCACTCCGTTGATGAGCAGACTGGAGTTCGGAGAGGTTAGGTGGTTTGCCTCACTTCACACAGCAACTACATGGTGGCAGAGATAGGGTCCAAAGCAAGATCTGTCTGACCGAGGTTCATGCTCTTAACCATGCAGCTTTTGTTTCTCTGTTCAACCAACAGAGCAGAAACTTAAGATCCGGGAGCTTCCTCAGACAAGCCTGCTGTGCTCACCTTAACTGCAACCTTTCTACTTCGCCTGAGTGTGAAAAAACTACCACTTTGCTCATCCCCTTCTCAACTCTCACCTCTTGCTTTCCTGTGCTGAGAAAAGCTGCTTCTGGCTTCTGCGTGCACGAGAGTAATAAGTATTTGTTATTTAATTACAAGGATTTATGATGGAACGAGAGGAGGGATACTAACACATCCCATCTGGGGCCAATTAAGAAGAACTGAGTTCCTGAGTATATGCGGTTTTTCTTTTCTTTTCTTTTCTTTTTTTTTTCAGAAGAGGAACGGTTCCAGCCAGGCTTTGGCGCACAAAGCATGGCATGGTTTAATAGAAGTCGGGTGACTGAGACATCTTGATGCGATTTCTGAGAAAGCCAGACGGTTCATCACCTTTAATGAGCGGGAAACCTTTAATGAGTGGGAAGCAAAGTTGCCTGCAGGGTCAGCCATGGGCAGGTGGATTTATACCTGTGCCTGGGTTTGTTCCGTTTTTTTTAAAGAAGGGCATTCGCATGAAAGTTGCCTTTTGGAACAGAGAGAATACAGAGATGCCAAAACGCTGCTTTCAGGATAAATGCATCAGTTTGCAAAAACTCCCAGGGTTTCCTGGAGTGGCCACCCACAGAGGAAGCAGCATCTGGTTGTCATGCTGTCACAACGGGGGAGAGCACGCCCTGGGCACAGGGCAAAACAGAACGTTCCTCAGAACTGGATGGAAGACACGTAGTGAGAACTGAAGCCAGGAGGCAGCAGACCACCCCAGGCCCGGGAAGACACTGCGCTGAGTAAGGTCATAGACTCTAGGTACAGCCACACTTGTCTTGTGACACCTTAGCAATTTTGAAACAGACTTAATATATAAATCAGAAAAATATGCATCTCTAGAGAGATTGTTGAATGTTTTCAGGACATTAGGAGAATAATTTTTTTAAAGAATAATAAACATCTACATCTTTGGAAATATATTTAGCTGAAATATAAATATATATACATTTCCTTGAAAGATAATTTTCATTCATTCCCTCATCAAGTGTTTCCCAAGTGTCTCCTATGTGCCAGGACCTGTGCTATGTGCTTGAGATACAAAAAAGAGCAAGTGACTGTCTCAACAGTCAGGAGGGTCATAGACCAATAGGAAAGACTCATAGAAATAAAATAACTGTAGTTTGCATGCTTACAGGAACCCCAGAAAGTTTACTGAACTACCCTGCAGGCAACCACGGAAACCTCCTGGAGGAGGTGTCACCTGAATTGGGTCTTGCTGTGCAGTCAAGAGTTATCCTCCAGAAACCTGTATTTGCATCATATTTCTTTGCCTTTCTAACAAGGGAAGGAATAAAAAGGTTAAGCAGATGTTGTGTTGGGGCAAGAAGATAAAAGGGTATTAAGTAAAGAATAGCAATTTCAACATTCAAATTGGAATGTTGGAGGAGGAATGCAGGCCATGGCAGGCTCTGGCTTCAGATGACTAAAACTGGGATCTTTACCACATCCTAAGTGTGTGGACCTGAGCAGATTGCTTAGCATCTTCAGGTCCAGTCTCTCCTAAGGTTTCTAGGTTCAATTAAAGAACATGTGTAAAGCATTTGTTCAGGCCCTAGCTTATTTAAATCTGTATCCAGCCAGGCTCCTCTGTCCATGGAATTCTCCAGGCAAGAATACTGGAGTGGGTAGCCATTCCTTTCTCCAGGGGATCTTCCTGACCTAGGGATCAGACGTGCATCTCCTGCATTGTCAAGCATGTTCATTAACACTGAGCCACAATGAAAGCCCCATTTAAATGTTAATAAATGTCAATTCATTATTAATTCTGTTGTTATCATCAGAAATATTCTTTCACTGATTAACCTTCTGAGCTCTCTGAAGCTCCTATTTCTAGTTTTTGCCTCCAGGGAAAAACAGAGAGATAGGGAAAACATAAAGAGAAAAAAAAAATTAGGGTGTGATTGTAATTATTATCCTCTTTTTTGGAGGTGATAGACTAAAAAGATCCTCTAAATGAGAGGAATACAGTTCTCTTTTCTCTGTCCTATCAGAAATCCTGCTTTCAGCCTACTTAGAAAGGCAAAAGTGTTATTGACACGCAGTTATAAAATATAATTAAGACAACTTCTAGTTCTGATGGCACTAGTAGATAACCTGACATCCTCCCAATGGAAAACTCTTAAAAGTACTAGTTATAGTAAATAAAGTCCTAAGGGGGAGAAGCGGACGGGGCTGTGAAAACCAAAGGAGAAAGATTACGGGCTGATGCTGTGGCTACATGTAGGGATGTAGGGATGGGAGAGGAGCCCATTGTGGGCCTGCCTGAGCTGAAGAACTGGAACTAATTTCCTTTCCTAAAGCTGAAACTGCCAAAGAGTTATACTGTCACCCAAGGGAACTAGAGAAAAATCAACCCTCAGTACAGAAAAATGACAAGGAAGAGAGGCCTATCACACACAGGTTTAGAACTTGAATTTATCAATATGAGTGGTGCTGGATGTGCCTGCCGCACCTGCCCAGCTTAAGACATCACTATATGAAGTGACCTCAAGCCAGTATACCCCAGGTAGTGGTAACTTCAGAAGCAACCACTCTGACAAATAGATTTTAAGACAAAATGTGTTATTAAAGAAGTTAACTTTATATTCAAACATAAAAAATTCACCCCTTGTTTGCACATAATTTAATGCAGAAATCAACTGATTTATAAAGGAAAACTTGAAAATCTGTAAGATTTAGGTTTATAAAAACATATCCCATAACTGATAGTTTTAAAGTCAGAAACTAGTAAAGATATTGAAGGTTTGAACAGCTGCTATGTCGCTTCAGTAGTGTCCAACTCTGTGCAACTCTATGGACTGTGGCCTGTCAGGCTTCTCCGTCCATGGGATTCTGCAGGCAAGAATACTGGGGTGGGTTGTTGTGCCCTCCTCCAGGGGATCTTCCCGACTCAGGGATCGAACCCTCAACTCTTAACGTCTACCTGCACTGACAGGTGGGTTCTTTACCACTAGCGCCACCTGGGAAGCTGCTGTTCCCTAGTTGAGGGCTTCTCAAATTTCAAGGTCCATACAAATCACCTGGACCATGTTACAAGGCAGATTCTGATTCTGACCCAGCGATTGAACCCGAGTCTCTTATGTCTCCTGCATGGGCAGGCAGGATCTTTACCACTAGCACCACACATATACGACCCCAGAACCAATGGTTTTCTAGCCCAGAAAGGAAATCGCATCAAATACCAAAGACTTAGTATCACATAGGATATGTTCTCTGACCATTCTCCAATAAGGTATAAACTTGAAAAAAAAAAAAAAAAAGAAGATACTTGGAACTACTCTACACATTTGAAAATCATAAAGACAGAAGGAAAAACACTTCTGTTGACTGTGGTAGATGCAAGAGTCAGATTAGTGTAAATTATGCCACAATAATGCACAGACCTAAAATGTCTCAAGATCTTAAAACAATGGAGGTTTACTTCCCATGGATGGTACATTTCTAGTGTAAGTCAGCTGGGAGCTGTTTCTCATTTTCCTCACTCTGAGACCCAAGCTGATTGAGCTTCTGCCACCTGGCATAGAATCAGTTGCTGTAGTGGAGGGGAGAGCATGTGGCTGTTAAAATTTTTGCCCCAAAACGACACCCATTACTTCCACTCATCTTATGTTGGCCAAAGGACCTCCATTGCCATGGCTGCCTTTGGGATAGGAACCTGAGCAAAGAGGAGAGCTGGACATGTCAGTACCAGCACTCATGATTCCGCAAAGAGGAAATAATCATGACAGTGCGGAACATTTACACCTAAAAACCTGAACATGTAGCCATATGAAAGCTTGCGGGATGTAGCTAAAGCAGTACTGAGAGTAAAATGTATAACCTGAAAGGATCATATTAGAAAATGAGACTAACAGTGAAGGAGCTAAGCATCCATTCAAGAAAATACCTTCTGCCAAGAAAAAAAAGTAATAAAGAGGAAATGCATTAATGAAAGTCACAGAAAACAAACACAATACAGAGGACTGAAACTCTATCTTACTGTGTTCCTCCAAAGCAAACTCTGAGTTGAAGATGAGTGTGTCCTGGATTTACTGTGGACATGCACCCGAGAAGAATGTGAGGGAGCAGTGACAATCAGTCAGGGGAAAAGAAGCTAAACAAGGGTGCAATCTCAGTCCAGCTTCCACAGAAAACAGCTTCAGCCTTATCCCACGGTGGGCTTCAGAAGGATGAGTTAGGCTCCAGAGCCACTTTTCTTGGTTGGGGGTGAGGGTGGGGTTGTGCTTCCATATTCCTACAACTGTCAGTTATTGGCTAAGGGTTAACTGGAGTGGATTTGGGTTCCCAGACACTTTGGTTGCTCTGCATAGGTGGACAGAGTGGCTCCAGCAGCCTGAGGACAGTCCTCTGAGGAAGAGTTTTAGCTGCTGGCCTGGTGGCTCAGATGGTAAAGAATACGCCTGCAATGTAGGAGACTCAGGTTCTATCCCTGGGTCAGAAAGATCTCTTGGGGAAGGAAATGGCAATGGCAACCCACTCTAGTATTCTTGCCTGGAGGATTCCATGGACAGAAGCACCTAGTGGGCTATAGTCTATGGTGTCGCAAAGAGTCAAACATGACTGAGCAATTAAAAACAGCACATTGGAAGCAAAACCACCCTGAATCTAGAAGAGGGGTTAAAGGACCCTACTGAATCTGAGTGGAGCACAGTGTTCAGTCCAACTGATGCTTTGAAATAAAAACTAATTTAGAAGAACTGAAAAAAAAATCACCAGCAATATTAGAAATGAAAAAGGAGTTATAACTACAGATATCATAAAGATAAAAATAGGATATTATGCCTATAAATTTGAAAAGACAGAAATTTCAAATAGAAAGATATGACATCAAATTTCAAGTAGAAAACGACATAAAAACTATCTCAAGGAAAAATGGAAACAGGAGTACAAACTTCACGAATAAAGAAACTGGAGCCTATTATACAGAGTGAAGTAACCCAGAAAGAAAAACACCAATATAGTATACTGACTCATATATATAGAATTTAGAAAGATGGTATGTGAGACAACAAAAGAGACACAGACGTACAGAACGGACTTTTGGCCTCTGAGGGAGAGGGAGAGGGTGGGATGATTTGGGAGAATGGCATTGAAGCATGTATACTATCATGTAAGAAACGAGGCGCCAGTCTATGTTCAATGCAGGATGCAGGATGCTTGGGGATGGCGCACAGGGATGATCCAGAGAGACGGTGTGGGGTGGGAGGTGGGAGGGGGATTCAGGATTGGGAGCTTGTATACACTGTGGTGGATTCATGTCGATGTATGGCAAAACCAATACAGTATTGTAAAGTAGAATAAAGTAAAAAAAAAAGAAAGAAAAGAAATGGAACTAGTCATTGAAAGTTAACCTGCTAACCCTCCATAAGACCAGATGAGTTGGACTAATCATTCAAGGAACAGATAATTGCAGACTGATAACAGTTTTATCAAAGAATAGAAGAAAAGGGAACATTTTCCAACTCAAACAGAGTATAAGAAAAGAAGATTATAAACCAGCTACATTTACAAATATTTTGTTGGTCAAAAAGTTCATTTGGGTTTTCCCATAACTTATGGAATTTTTGGCCAGTCCAATAAATGTGCTTATAAGCAGAATACTAGAATATTAATAAACCTATTAAAATAAAAGTGGATTTATCATAGGAATGCAAAGATGAGTTGATATTAAAAAGATGAAAGGAGAAAAACATCAACAGGGTTTGATAAAATTCAATACCTATCCATGATTAAAAACTTAGGAAAATAGAAGTAGAAGGAAACTTGCTCAATTAATAAGGGCATGTACTAAAAATCTACAGCAAACATTTTTTACGGATAACATGTTAAAATCTTTTGTTTTAAAATCAGAGATACAACAAAGACTTTCTGATAATCAGGGTAAAAAGGCAACAGAAGTGGAGAAACATACCTTGTTCATTGATGTGATAATGCAGTATCAAGAAGATATCAATTTCCCCAAATTAACTTGCAAATTATAGGAAAAATCTCAATAGAGTTTTTCCTGGAACTTAATCAAGTCACCCTAAAATTGATATACATTTTGGTATTAAAAAAATAGACAAGATTGGTGAGAAGGGTGTTGGAATTCTTCTATTGGATATAAGCTTGCTATAAAGCTGTAGCAATTAAGATTGTATAGTGTCATGATAGGAATAAATGGAACAGAACCCAGAAGCCAACCTACACTGATAGGTAAACCTGACATATAAAGAATGTGACATTATTGGTGTGGAAATGATGGTGGTCCTCCTAGGAATAAGTGTTACTAGGAAAATTGGTTATTCTTTGGGGAAAAATATATTTGTTTCCTACCCAACATGTTCCAAAGTAAATTCATGATAAGTTATAAGCCTAAATATGAAAATTGAACACTGCAACTTTGTAGAAGAAAATACAGGAGAAATGTTTTTATTTGGGGGAATTTTTAAAATTCTTGAACAATACTTTGATTTTTTGATTTCCTAGCAAGAGAAAGAACAGATGAAAAGACTGATAAATATGATTCCGTTAAAATAAAAATGTCAATAGAATTTCTGTGTTAATAGCAATCCCTATTTATGAGGATTAAATATATTAACATGAAAAGTAATTACACTTGAACATACAGCACTACAAAATATTTGTATTATTTCTCTCATAGGGTGTTTTCCCCATGATAATTACAAGAAAGCTAGCTTTACCATGTAGTTTTTTTTTCTTTAAGACACATCTGGATATGTAGCAAATGATGTAACTAAAGGAAGAGAATATTACTCAAAAACTACCTGAAAATGTGTATTTCATTCTTAGGCAATCTTGGCGATTGTTTTAATCTCTTCCATGGGAACCAGTCTTCATTTGCATGAACTCTGTAGCTTGTGGTCTTTTCTTGGTAACGTTAACATGGAGCAAATTCCTCTGGGTAACTTGCTTTGTGTGCCCAGAATACAACTACTGAGAATGTAACTGTTGGCAGCCCTTTAGTGGGTCTGAGACTCCTTTACTACTGGGGCTTGAACTGGTTAATGTGGGATCCAGGAGCCTTCTGTGTATTCACTTTTGACCCCGAGTCATCATTTTATGTTCCCATCTGGGCCCTTCCACATTTATCTCTTGCAGGCTGCTGAAATCAACAAGTGAACTTGCATTCCTGCTTCTATGTTAGACTGCACCAAAATATTGCCATAATCAGAAGAGAAACATTTGTAGAAGCTCTGGGAGTCTTAGATATTAATCATTTGACAGATAAAAATCAGGAGATTCTGGGCTTGTGTTGATGCCAGAGGTGAAGGGTGGTCTTTTTTTAAAAAAAACAAAACAAAAACCAAACAGTCATTCCTCAAAAGGATATTATTTCTGGCCCCTTGGCTGATTCCAAGTTTCAAAAGGCAATCTCGCTAAACCCAAGTTCTTCTGCATTACAAATAAACTAGCATTACCATGCACCCCATAAGCAGCAGCAAGAGCTGTTTTTGCTTCAACCCATAGCACAG
Organism: Neotragus pygmaeus; assembly: GCA_006410875.1. Lineage (NCBI taxonomy): Eukaryota > Metazoa > Chordata > Mammalia > Artiodactyla > Bovidae > Neotragus > Neotragus pygmaeus. The sequence goes on from SJYV01003225.1 coordinate 2,540,899, forward strand.
TTCAGAAGGTCAGACGTGACCACAGTATCTCCTGTTATTTCAGGGCTCACATGTGTTTGCCTTGGCGCCATTTCCCTGGCATTCGGTTTCCGTTATTTTTCCATGGGTTTGGCTTGCAGAAATCAAAGAAGCATATTTTTGAAAATAAGTGAAGTTCGGACAGATGAAGTATTCTGAACTGGTGGTGACTGGACCCAGTGGGAGGCAATACATGCCTCCCTGTTCACATCCAGTAGCACGGTCCTGACCCTGAATATGGCAAACGAGAGTGAGAGTGAAGGTGGAGGCTGCCGCACTCCGCAGTGCTGGCCAGAGCCGCCTCCTCACTCTCCCCAGCCTCCAGTGATGCTCAGCTGTCTCCCTTCAGGGTACCTGTTGAGGCTGGAGCTAAATACTCAGGAGACTGGAGGGTCTCCCTTGAGCCATTGTCCATTTTAGCCTCAGTGACAGCTGATTGTTGTTAGTGGGAAGATAATGAGATTGGCCCATTGCTTTGGCTTGTTTTCGTTGCTGCTGGGAGCTCTCTGCAGAATGTGTCTGCAAAACAGACACTCCTGCTGTATAAAACACAGTTAAGATCACGACTGCGGGGTTAAACTGATAGCAGAGTCTTCAGGGCCTGTAGCTACCATAGAGTAGAAGATATGGTAGGTGGGGTGGGGATGGCTGAAGCCTGGGTGGTGTGGTGGCTCCCAAGCTTGTTTGTCCACTGAGGTCACTTGGAAAGTTTCAAAAACTATGCACTCATATGCTCTACCTCAAGTGTGTGTGTATGCTCAGTTGTGAGGACTGACCCCATGGGCCGTAGCCCACCAGACTCCTCTGTCCATGGGATTTCCCAGGTGAGAATGCTGGAGTGGGTGCCATTTCCTCCTCCAGGGGATCTTCCCGACCCAGGGATCTAACCCGTCTTTCCTGTGACTTCTGCACTGGCTGGAGGATTACTTTACCACTTGAGCCACCTTGGGAAGAGGTTGTCATTTAATTTGTTTACAGACTCACCGGGAGTTTTGGCAGTTTTTAAAGGTCCCCAAGGAGACTTGGGAACCACTGATGTGGTGGCAAGAGCCCAAATGTTGAAGTTGCACAGCCTTGGTTTGAGTCTCAGCTCCAAAATTTAAGGGCTTTTTGACTTTGGCCAAGCCATCAAACAGTTCCAAGTCCCAGCTTTCTCATTTTCAATATGGGGATGATCTTTTCTCCCTTATGTAGCTGTTACAGAGAGTGACTATGAATATGTTATATTTTTAATACCAAAAATGTTACATTAGTAGTCAGAGATTCAGGTAGCCGTGCAAGTCCTGTCATTTCCTAGGCCATGCAGTGGAGCTGTTAATAGTTTGGGCTCTGAACCCTGGCTCCACTGTTTGACCTTGGGCAAATGTCTTTTCCTCTAAATCTTCATTCCCCTTGTTGATAAAATGGGCGGTTGTTCTTACTTTATAGGGTTGATATGAGGTTTAAATGACAGATACACTTAGCATTTATGTTAGACAATATGAAATTACTATTTTGCAGCTTTAAAGTGGTAGAATATCAGCATTTTCTTGTGTTTATCCTAATACTGGGTTTTCAAAAATGTTAGTAATTATTATTACTATTAATCAATATGACCTGGAGACAATTATTTCAGAGTAGCTCAGTTTCCCCATCCATAAAATGAACACATTTAGAGTTTGCTTCTTCACAGAATTGATACCAGATTTCAGTGAAATGATGTTTGTGAAATCACTTTGAAGATTATAAAGTATGAATAAATCATGATAACAAAAACATTCTTGGAAACCGGGCATCTCCTGTATATAATAGTAAATATTTAGTTAAAGGGGTATGAGTGAACAGTATGAAACTTAGGAAGGGAACTGAGTCATATGGAGAATGCCTTGTCCTTTGGAATTCAGACAAAATTAATTTTTAAAGCCTATTCCAAGTTTACTGCCACTCCAGCCTTGCGGGGAGCAGAGAGCAGTGAACCCTACAGCTCCTACCACGGACCAACTTGCCTTATTGTTGAGGAGAGGTGTGGCCCTATCTGTGCAGGAATAACTGCCACGTGATACCTACCCCACGCCAGACTCTGCTGAAGTTCCTTACTCACATGGCCTCATCTATTCTTGCTGAGATCCCTAGTTTTTGCAAGGGAGGAAATTATTATCCCAATTTTTCACAGGTGAGGAGATGGGGGCACAGAGAGATTAAATAACCTGTCCAAAGTCACACAGGTGTAATAGTAAAAGACATTTGAGAAACGGGGTTTGTGGAAAACATTTGTGGTGATGAATACATTCAAAATCCCATCAAATTATAACAAATAACAAACTGTTTTATCTAGGGCTCTTCTGTGCTTTTCTCCCTTTCACGTTTTCTTCTGGCCTTGCCATGTGGCAGGCGCAGTCTCTGACCAGATATCATACTCATGGCCCCTGCATTGCGAGTGTGGGATTTTAAACTCCTCAGCATAAGCCATGCAATATTTTCTACAAGAAATATATCTAGGTGCTGATTAAAAAGCTTACTTGAACATTCCTTGTAGAAAATGTCTCCTGGCTTATGCTTAGTATGGCTTGCTCCTAGTTTTGGGGTTTTGACCTCATTTTCATCCCTGACACTGGGTGGCCTTGGGTGGGAAAAATAGCTTCTTCGTGTCTGTAGTTTCTCCACCTATAACATGGGTCTAATAATGCCTCCCTTGAAAGCATGTTGTGGAGACTAATTATCATAATTTCAGTTTTTTGTGTGTGCCTCTGATGCAGACGAAACCCAAAAGGCCACCCAGATTTCAGCCCTGTGGTAAAACCTTGGTTTCTCTTGGATGGAGACAAGAGTATTGCTTCTTGGTGGGCTTCCAGACCTTCTCACTGTCTTCTCTTTGCACAGGGCAGCGCCGGGTCTCTTCTTTCACACACAGCATTACTTGGAGTAAGTTACCATAAATACCCTGTGGTCAAGGAGTAAGTGATACCGCTTATTACAAAGCTATGTGAGAAACGGTTTCAACTAGTATGGATCATGGAGGCAGTGACGATGTCACTTGATGTACTCGCTCATGATCCAGTGAGGAGAATTCTGTTCCACTGAGGAAATGCTTACAAAGGATCAACTTTATTTCATGGCAGTAATGGTGGCTCCTGGGATGCACGGTCTAGCAGCATAGGTATTACTTGGGAGCGCGTCAGAAAAGCAGAATCTCAGGCCCCCACACCAAGACTACTGCCTCAGATTCTGCATTCTAACAGAATCCACAGGTGGTTGGAAGGCTCATTAAAGCCTGAGAAGTACCTCTCTCCTCTTGGAACTGTGACAGTAATGACACGCTTTGTGGTGGAGCTGGGAATCCATCCGGTCAAGGTTGATTAGGCTCCAAAGCTCATGTTCTACTCTCTCCCCTGCTCTGCCTCCTCTCAAGTGATGCAGATAGGGTTTGATTTATTGTTGAAACGCAATCTGACCTTCCAGGAAGAGGTCTGGCCATGGCTACTACAGTGGAGTACACACTCCTCAATTCAGGAAACTTCTAGATAAAAGCAGCTTTTATCACAGCGTTTATAATTTTGATACATGTGTGATTGTAACAAATCACTTTTTTTTTTAAGCTCAAGATATTTCCTTGCCTGAAAAATAAAATTGAGAAAGTAGTTTGGGAAAGGGGCTGGAGGGAGGAAGTAGAGAAAAAAAGAAAGGAGAAAAAAGAGCAGAAAGGAAAGAAAAAGCAATCCTCTGAGGGAACCCAAGTTTTCAGACTACAGTTATCTGTCCTAATTGTGGAGGTGAATGAAATTTTTGTTAATCTTTAAGGGCTGAGGTTTTAATTAAAAAATTTTTTTTAATGAGGATATTTTGAAATAATTGAACAGTATCAGTGAAGAGTATGCCAAAACAGTGTTTTCCTTTTTTCCCCCTTCCCTTTGAGCTCATCTTTAGACTATTAAAATGACCAAACCAGGATGCTTCTGCTGCTGCTGCTAAGTCACTTCAGTCATGTCCGACTCTGTGCGACCCCATAAATGGCAGCCCACCAGGCTCCCCTGTCCCTGGGATTCTCCAGGCAAGAACACTGGAGTGGGTTGCCATTTCCTTTTCCAATGCATGAAAGTGAAAAGTGAAAGTGAAGTAGCTCAGTCGCGTATGACTCTTAGTGACCTCATGGACTGCAGCCTACCAGACTTCTCAGTCCATGGGACTTTCCAGGCAAGAGTACTGGAGTGGGTTGCCATTGCCTTTTCCCCAAACCAGGATGAAGTACCAATAAATCTTTATATCATTGTGACTTGATTTTGATTGCTATTTTCAAGCAGTTGCCCATAACTGTGACATTTATTCCTTTTTTAAGATAACATACTATGGCCAGAATGATCTCTGAAAAGTGCAAATTTGAACTCCTAATGAATTACTTTATCTAGACTTTTGATTGTCAATTGTTGTTCAGTTGCGAAGTTGGGTCTGACTCTTTGCAACCCCATGAACTGCTGCACCCCAGGCTTCACTACCTCCCAGAATTTGCTCAAACTCATGTTTATTGAGTTGGTGATGCCATCCAACCACCTCATCCTCTGTCACCCTCTTCTCCTCCTGCCCTCAATCTTTCCCAGCATCAGAGTCTTTTCTAATGAATTGGTTCTTCGCATCAGGTGGCCAAAGTATTGGAGCTTCAGCTTTAACATCAGTTCTTCCGACGCATCTTCAGTGTTGATTTCCTTTAGGATTTACTGGATTGACCTCCTTGGTGACCAAGGGACTCTCAAGAGTCTTCTCCAGCACCACAATTTATCAATGGCTGTTACTATAAAAAGACAAGAAATCAGGAATTATATTCCTTCCACTGGTAGTATAGAACCACCTAAGAAATATTCTAAAAGATAGGAGATGAATCTCATCAAAATTTTGTATCTAACTACCAGTGTACAGAAAACACAGAGGTCACAACTGTCACCTGGGTCTTTTGGAATGCTTGCTCTTGGGTTGATCTGTCTTGGAATCCAGCTGCCATGCAGCAAGAAGCTCCAGACCCATGGAAAAGCTGCACAGAGTCACTTTAGTTGACAGCCCCAGCTGAGCTCCCAGCTGGTAGCTGTCACTCGCTGTCAGCACATGAATGTCCAGACATCTTGGACAACCAGCTGACACAGGATCACAGTTGCGTGAGAGACCCCTGACGTGCACTACTCAACTGATCCCTGTTAACACACAGAACCAAGAGAGTTAATTATAACTGTCTTGAGGCACTAAGTTTTGGAATGATTTGTTAAGTAGTGTTAGGGATGGAATGTCCCCCCTGCCCAGATTCCTATGTTGAAGCCCTATGCCCCAATGTGATGGTATTAGGAGATGGGGCCTTTGGGCTATAAATAGGTTTAGATGAATTCATGAAAGGTGGGGTCCCCATGAGGGGACTGGTGTTCTCGTAAGAGGAAGAAGAGAAACAACAAAGTCTTAGTGTATAGCACAGAGAACTATATTCAATATCCTGTGATAAACGATATGGAAAAGAATATATTAAAAAAGAATGTATATATATGTGTTGAGGGCATGTGACTGAATCACTTTGCTGTACAGCAGAAATTAACACAACAATGAAAATCAATTATGCTTCAATAGAAAAAAGAAGAGAAGAGAGACCAGACTCCTTCCTTCTCTCTGCCATGTGAAGACACAGCAAGAAGGCAACTGAGGTTCTCACCAGGAACCAATTTTGCTGACACCTTGACCTTGGACTTCCTAGCCTCCAGAATTCTGAGAAATAAATGTCTGTTTAAACACCCCATCTACAATATTTTGTTAGATAGCAGCCCCATCTGACTAAAGCAAATGGCAACAATCATATCAGTACTCAGTGCTCCATTGGCTGTGGAAGACGAGGCAAAATGAAGAAATTAAGGTCACCCCAGATTTTGGTCTTGGGAGAATGTGTGACCCATGGTCCTACTCACTGAGCTAGCAAACCGGGGAGGAGGAACAAATTGGGGATGGAAAGTGTTGGTCACTCAGTTGCGTCTGACTCTTTGTGACTCCAAGGACTATACCCCACTAGGCTCTCTGTCCATGGAATTCTCCAGGAAAGAATACCGGAGTGGGTTGCCATTTCTTTCTCCAGGGGATCTTCCCAACCCAGGAGTCTAACCTGGGTCTCTTGCATTGCAGACAGATACTTTACCTGGATGGGAGGGGAGGAAGAAATAAATGATTTACATCATTATTTTAATAATAGATATTAGTTTTAGAATTAATAAATAATAAAGCATTATAACTGTCTTGAGGCACTAAGTTTTGGAATGATTTGTTAAGTAGTGTTAGGGACTGACTGTCCCCCCTGCCCAGATTCTCTGTTTATTGTAGTTTCCTTTAGCCTTGTTTGCTCTTTGTTTTCTACAAAATTGCAGAGGCAATTTCCCCCCTACTATCCTAAAACATCAGAGAAGGCAATGGCACCCCACTCCAGTACTCTTGCCTGGAAAATCCCATGGACGGAGGAGCCTGGAAGGCTGCAGTCCATGGGGTTGCTGAGGGTCGGGCACCACTGAGCGACTTCACTTTCACTTTTCACTTGACTGCATTGGAGAAGGAAATGGCAACCCACTCCAGTGTTCTTGCCTGGAGAATCCCAGGGATGGCAGAGCCTGGTGGGCTGCCCTCTATGAGGTCGCACAGAGTCGGACACGACTGAAGTGACTTAGCATCCTAAAACATACCAATCTGACAACCTTTTTGGAAATTTATTTAACTCAAGATCTTGGACAAAAAATCCAACATGAACTTCTAATAGCACTCTGGCTACCTTCTGTAAAATTCCAAATAAAAATAAATAAAATAAATGTTGCTGTTGGGAATTATTTGTTTTGGTAAAACAGCTTACTGTTTTCACCAGGGCTAAGTCTTCAGGGAAATCCTAGACATTCATCCCTGTGACAGAGTTCCTGGTCTGTGACTCAAGGGGCAGATGAGGTTATGCTTTCAGTGCTTCCAAGAAACAAAATTCACTGGGTAATTATTTGTCTATGCAGTCCAAATGGAAAAAGTAAAATGAACCTAGAGATGCTCAGAGAAATGGCATGAATTTCTGGTTGTGCAATGGTCTACTTATTCATTCATTTATTATTTTGCAGAAAATATTTGTCGAGGGACTTACTTCCCTGGTGGTCCAGTAGCTAAGACTCCATGTTCCCTATAGGGGGACCAGGCTTGATCCCTAATCAGGGAATGAAGAGCCCACGTGCCACAACTAAAGATACTGCATGCCACAATGATGATTGAAGATATTATGTGTTGCAACTAAGACCCAGAGCAGCCAAATAAATACATATTTAAAACTATATTTATTGAGAACCTACCATGTATCAGGTCCAAAGATAAGTGCCAGGGATCCAATGGTAAGCAAAAAGAAAAAGAAAGTTAGTCACTCAGTCACTCTTTACGACTCCATGGACTATAGCCTGCCAGACTCCTCTGTCCATGGGATCTCCAGGCAAGAATACTGGAGTGAGTTGCTGTTCCCTTCTGACCCAGGGATCGAACCCTGCTGGCAACACAGCCATTAATTCTCTACTTGTCCAGTGAGAGAGACAAATCATTAAGCAAATAGTTTTGCAAATACATACATAAATGTTATGACACAAAGTCCCTCAACAAGTAGCTATTGAATGCCTACTATATGCTTATCCTTGTGTTTAGTGCTGTGGGAACTATCAAGGGGGTTTAGATGACATTTGTTTTCAACAGCATTACTGTCCAACTGGAGAAGCGATGAAGGACCGGAAGTGCTCCTCTGTATAGTGCAGACTTAGTATGGTGGGAAGAAGGCAATGTTGGAGCAAACAAGATTTTTTTTTTAATTTGGAAAAATAACATATATATACAACATGTGTAATGTGGTAAAACACATTCAAATAGTACATTAATAGTACTATTAATGGCCCAACAGGTGTTAGCTGTTTCTTGTGCATTCTTCAAAAAAATTTTCATGCATTCTTGAGACTATATATATTCCATACATATTACCCTTCTATTTTAAGTTCTAATTTTAATACATAATTTCTACTGCTTACATTAGCCACAGAAGATATTAAAAATCACAAAGCTAAGATTTACACATATTTAAAAATGAAAACAGTATAAAAATATTTTTAATGAAAGTCAAAGCCTCTTCAGGAGTAACTGTTATTCATTGTGTTTCTTTCTTGAAAAAACTATCCATATGCCATCACAGAAGTAGGAAGAAAAGATTCTTGGTTCAACCAGTCATATAGTCAAGAAAGAAGACTTTCTTATTTGCTGCTCATCACTAAAGATTAAAAAAAGATACCCTGGGAATATCAAATATTTTCATGACTTGTGGCTGGAGGTTGGGTGATCTCTCTTCAAATACTGTTACTCTTTCTGGCTAAACTCTAAATCTTCCCTTACTGGCTTAGGTTTTTAGAAACTAAAACCAAGAAGACAGCTAAAGCTGATTTCTAGTTTTCGGCACTATCTTATCCCTTTTCAAAGACAAGGATCATGGAGATTGATATTATTTAAGTGGTAAGGGCTAGGAATAATGAACATAAAAGGAGAAAGAAATTATCAGTTAAAAAAAAATCTTATCGTAACACTTAGCCGAAATGGAGTTCGTGTTGTCAGGTGTACCTAGCCAAGGCCCAGTGACTGTGAAATGGGTGGAAAATGAGGTTGGCACGTGGGGTTCCAGTCTCTGCCTTGCTCACAATCAGCCCCTATGACCTTAGGTTAAGTGTCTTCCTCTATCAGACTGTAATTTGATCAAATGAAAGATGAATAGGTTAGCATACAGGATTGGATTGAATAGGAAATATCCTTTTGCTAATATTCATGGTAGGTATTATTCTGTAAGACACTTGTAGAGTGAGTGAGTGTGTGTGTGTGTTTGGTAAGTCACTGCATATAATGTATTTCTCAGGGGAGCCATGATCAGAAAGTCTGGAAGTCCCTGGACTAGAGGACACAATGTTACAGATCTGAAAGTAACTGGCGGACAACCGTGAAAATAAAAGAATCTGAGATTGTTATAGGTTCATCTGTTATAAGAAGGGTGGCAACGCCTGGATTTCCTGGGACAGTCCCGAGTTGACAGCGGTCTGCTGACACTGTAGGCTATGAGGATGGAGACACCTCTTTCCACATTTGCCAAAGGAACCCACCCAAGACGCAGTCATTTCTTCTTTGCTGCTGCTGCTGCTGCTGCGTCGCTTCAGTCGTGTTCAACTCTGTGAGACGCCATAGATGGCAGCCCACCAAGCTCCCCTGTCCCTGGGATTCTCCAGGCAAGAACACTGGAGTGGGTTGTCATTTCCTTCTCCAATGCATGAAAGTGAAAAGTGAAGGTGAAGTCACTCAGTCGTGTCCAACTCTTAGCGACCCCATGGACTGCAGCCCACCAGGCTCCTCCATCCATGGGATTTTCCAGGCAAGAGTACTGGAGTGGGGTGCCATTGCCTTCTCCGTTCTTCTTCTAGCCTCATTCAATTTTATGTATTTTTATTCTCTTCTTTTCTTTCATTCTCTTCTTTCTCCCTTGTTTCCCTCTTCCCCTTCTTACTTCTTTTTCTCCCTTTCTATTTCTCCTCTATTCTTCTCTGTTTCCTCTTTTCCTTCCACCATGTTGCCTTGCCGGTACAGATTTCATTGACATGTTTCCTCTCACATCACCACNGGATGCCATTGCCTTCTCCGAGGTATGGGGTTAGGCCTCACCTTATGAATTTGGAGGGTGGCGGACACAGTTTAACCCACAACATCAATATTATATGTGATGTTTTTAAATGTTTGTAGATTATCAAATTATAACCGAGAAATGTAAATAAGTTTATTGAAAGGAAATCTTAATTAGTATGTTGCTAAGTAACAGGACCTTGGGCTTCCCTAGCTCAGTAGTAAAGAAGCCGCCTGCCACTGCAGGAGACTTGGATTCTATCCCTGGGTCAGGAAGGTCCCCTGGAGAAGGAAATGACAACCCACTGCAGTATTCTTGCCTGGAAAATCCCATGGCAGGCTACAGTCCATGGGGTTGCAAGGAGTCAGACAGACTTAGCAACTAAGCAATAGCAACAAAAACGGGACTTTACCGATATATCTGAGCTCTTTTCTGCAGGTAAGTGGAGATATCCCATAGATGGGGAAAAGATTGTATCACAGATTAACTGTGGATCTTTGCCTGATCTATAGCTGTTTTCAGGTGTATGCTGAACTGAATTTATATCTTGGTTTCAGTGCTCCAAGAGTCAAATTCTAAAATAAAAGCTACATCCTGTTGAGTAAGATTTCTCTTTTGATTATTGGGCAGCTAAGAGGGTGGAAAGACCAATGCCCTCCTTGTATAGATGAGAAGATGGGCACCTCTAAGGGAGCAGTAAGGCTAAGCAGTAGCAGCCCTAGGCTATACTCGTAATGCCTGCTTTTTTTCCTTACCACTTCACACTTTGCATCTTCCATACCAGGTGTTCCCCATCTTATCCCCATCTCTCAAAACAACTCACTGTTCACTAACAACATCTGACTTTCCTTACTTCATTCAATTAAAAACAATCAATGAATCCTAATAAATTTGCTAAGTACATTATTAACGCCCACGAGCAGGATGAGAATTCTGAGGAATGCCTTAGGTTACCACTTTCCCATACCCATCAAGCCAATATGTGTGTGTGTGTGTGTGTCTGATTTGAATAAGTTGTATTAATAGCATTCTTTACTCTTAAGATTCAGCTTTTCAGCTGAAACTTCCCTTATGGCCATACTTATATGTTTCAAGGCAGAAAAAATTTTGTCTGAGATGTCCAGCTAGTAGCCATTAATGATTACTCTTAAAAACAAAAGAAGGAAGAGGCCTTTACTTCTCTTTTCTACCAAGCCTTGATTAATGCATCATTAATGCATTAACCTTATAACTGACATATAAAGTTTGGAGTTTAGAAGCTGCCTGCCTAATTCAGCCGATGAAACTGTGGCCTGGGCAGTGGCTTGCCCAAAGCCACTCTAGTGAAAGAGATCTGGGGATAGGTCTCTTTATGTTCCATCCAGAATTCTTAATGCCTCCATATAATGCCACTTAATTGTTATTTAGCACATGTGTAAGCTAGGGGGAAATTTACTCTGTCTTTCCTTATGAAGATAAGAGAAACAGTAGTCCTAATGTTCATTGATGGGTGACTTTTTGTTACGCCACACTCGTTAATGTTAGAGAATAGACTGTGTTTTCTAAATATGTACATTACTGTGACTATTTTCTAACTCTTCACTCACGTTTCTGTCTGTCTGTCTACTCTGTTGTGTCTGACTTTCTGTGATCCCATGGACTGTAGCCCGTCAAGCTCCTCTGTCCCTGGGATTCTCCAGGCAGGAATACTGCAGTGGGCTGCCATCTTCTATTCCAGGGAATTTTTCCCAATCCAGGGATCGAATTTTTACCTAAACTTATCTGTGTCGGCTTCTATGGGGAAACACACACTGACTTTTAATATTTTAAAATTGTGTGTAAAATGTTGAAAAATTTCATTTAACAGTCTTAAATTTTTGCCCTCAGATTGTTTTGTAAGTTAGTTTCTTTTAACCTCTTTTCAGGGTTATTAACTTGGGTTAAACTATATTAAGCAACAGCTATCTTTTGTGTGTGTGTGAGTCTAAAATCCTGGTGGACGAGCCAACCCTACAGAGTGTCTCGGAACCAAGCGTGCTTTGAGTTGTAGGCAGTTCGTGCTGTGGGAATGCTAATTGTAGAACATTAAACTTATCGTGTTAAAATTGATTTCTGGATGTTTCTCTGTGGAAGTCTTGGAATAGTCCTCCCCTTCCTTTCCTTGAGCCAAGAAAACTCTGAACCAGAACAGTTCAATTTCAATTTGTGGAAAAACTCTAATCCATGAAACAAACACAGTGCTAAGATAGATGGGGGGAGGGGGGGACAGGAACATTTTGATCACTTTTGCATGTTACTAAAATATCTGAATTTCTGTTTCATTGCTCTGAGATGTATTTACAAGCTTTGTTTCTGGGGAGTATTTGCAAGCTTCATTCTAAAGCCTGGGAACTTCAGGAGCAAAATCTTCTTTTGAGCCATAGTTCTTGTGTTATATGTTAAGCATTTGGAAGGAACCCCAAGGAGGCCTCAGGAAGCAGTTACTGCCTCTTGACTTATCATCCTGAAGGCGATTTGTTTTAAAGTTGATAATCCCTAGAGCTACAAGAGTGTCCCACATCTGCCCCGAATTGAAAACAGATTCCTATTAAGAGCCTTACATCAGCGCTGCGAATTCATTCAATCTGAGTCAGAAAGGAAGTTGGAGAACATTCGAACGTATGGCCTGATAGCAACACAGCAGCTCCCTTCATGGAGGATCAAGATGGCTGGGTATGTAGGCTGTCTGTTTTTGAAATTTAAGACTGTTTTTCTGTAAGGAAGTATCCTTCTGACCTTTGGGCAGGAATACTTGGGAGGGGACCGTGGTAGTCAACAGATATAACTTGGTGGTGGGATTTTCAATGCCATTGATGAATCGATCAGAATTCCGAGAGACTAGGAAGCCTCTGCTGTCTAGAAATTCCTCTGCTAGGTTTTGTGTTTTTGTGACTTATCATTTATATAAAATATATTCAAAAATTATGTAGATATTTATGTAAAATTCTGCCCCCAAGACTCTAAAACAATTTTGTAAGCCAAGAAAAGTTTTTACTGTTTAAGAGCCAGAGCTTTTCCACCCTCGGCTTATCTATGAAATTATCTGAAAATATTTCCTCACATGCCAGGAATGAGGGATGGAACTCTGAACTTCATATTCCAAGCCTCAGGGGACCAGGACCGTCTGATTAACTTTTAGCATTTAATATCCTACTGAAGTCTTCTTCTCAGCTGGCTGAACAACTTTTTCCCTTCCTTTTCTGTGGAAACAGTCTATTATAGAATGTGTGGTTCTTTTTCTTCTAAATTAGAAAGGAGATCAGATTTGCTCATTAACACTGATTAAAGGAAAAAGAAGGGTATAGGGGTTGTGGACAAGGGTCTGAGAGCCCCATGTCTTGAGGCATGGATTCTGAGCTACGCTCTGCTCCCCTTGCCAAGCCCTCCCCACCCCCTGCCTGGCTCCCGAGGTCCTTCTGGCTCCTTTTCCAGGTCTGGACTGGGCTTTGGGGAATGGAGGAGGCCTCTCGGGTTATTTCCAGAAGACTATTCCACTCACCATTTTCTCCGAGAAGCTGAGGACAATGCCTAGTCCAAGTGCTATCCAATAGATACTTGTTGAATGAAAATAGAATTGTGGAAGGGAATCCTGGAAGAAGCATCACTTTGAACATATGGAGCCCGTGAACCTCTGTTTGGGTTAATTTCCACTCCCCTCCTTGAGAAGATTGGCACCAGAACTAAAGCCTAGAAGGTGATGAGTAATTGAGAGAAAAGTGCTAGAATGTCAGTCAGGGCAGCTGTGTATAAAATGCGTGATTCCTTGGTTATGGTATTAATAAAGTAAAGAAAAGAAATATGAGTCTTGAGAGGTAACAACTGCCCTCCGAGAGTGTTCAGGAGTCCGAGTGAACAAACACAGCTGGCCGGCTTCCTCTTCAGCTCAGTACAGATGTGCTCATCAAAAGTGTTCTGATAGCACAAAGCCTGTTCCTGTTACATGTGCTTCCCCCAGTTTCAGAAACAATGTATTAAAAGCAGCCCAGTTGGCAGGTAAGATATTCAGTCCAAATGCCAAAATACTGTCCCCTCTTGACTGGCTGCCCACAGTTCTTGAAAGAGGGAAGGTATTTTGGATGCCAAAAATTGAGTGCAAACTGTGTCATGGGACTATGCCCTCTTAATCCCAGCAAGACAGAGGCTCCCTTTTAGAAAAGGAAGCACATTTGGGTTTTTGTGCTGGAGGATGCAAAAAGATGTATTGATCAACTCAGACAGAAAGAGGAATTCTCAGGCTTAGAAACATCGCTCTGTCCCAGCTAAGGAGACTGGCAAATGAGCCTTGAAATCTATAGAAACAGTTCCAGTTCAGATCAGCCGCCTCTTTGGCAGATGATGCTAGTTATAGAGATATTTATAAAGAGATAGATTTATATATCTTAATTTAACTAACCTATTTAACTTCGATCCCAGAGGGTTGGGAAGAAAATAAAAAGTAAGGTTGCAGAGATATCAAGGTTAAAACTGATATCAAAAATTTAATTACCATTACCTCAAGTAAAATTCACTTCCAGAAGTCTCTCTTGCCACATTTTGAGTAACAGAATAAGCAGCTCTTCATTTGGGGCCACATCTTTCCTTGCCCCATATTTGAACATCAGGCAGGTCTCTAAGGCTATTCCACCATGCCAAGTCACAAAGAGTTCTGTAAACTGTTGTTTAGAATTCAGAACGCATTATTCCCCAGAAACAAGGTTAGGATCCCAGCTCAACTTTTGAATGCAAATTTACCCCAAATATAGAGACTCTGTTACAAGTTTCTGGAAATGAACAGAAAGAACATTTATTATTTACTTTAAGGGTATTAAAGAATAAATTTTACAATGAACTGTAATTTTTAATGATATAATTTTACAATGGACTGTAATAATACTTTTGAGAGCATTTTTAATATCCTTGAAAATTAAATTCTTGGCCTTGCACATCAGTCTTTTCTTTATCTAAACCCTAACCACCTGTCATTGGTGCTTTGTCTGCTCTTTTGAATGATACTCTAAATTGGAATCCTAGCAAATAATTTTCATGTACTTTTCCACCAACAAGGTTTTTTTGGGGGGTCTGAAATATCCTCCTCCACGTTTGGTTTCTGGCAAGCTCTCGATCAACTCAAACATTAACAGANTTGAATGATACTCTAAATTGGAATCCTAGCAAATAATTTTCATGTACTTTTCCACCAACAAGGTTTTTTGGGGGGGTCTGAAATATCCTCCTCCACGTTTGGTTTCTGGCAAGCTCTCGATCAACTCAAACATTAACAGAGTTTAAACCCCTGTATATTGCCTCAGACTCCTCTATTTCTCTCCTCCTTTGGCACAAATCCTTCTGAGAAAACTTTGCCCAATTTCAAATGGTTCCTTCTCTGACCTTCTAAAATACCAGAGATCCTAGTTTGGAAAGTTTCCCCTAGGAAGAGTTAGAAACACTCCTGCCCCCCTCTCCTGCATTTTTCTTACACTTTATAAGAACCACTATGTATTAATGTTCACCCCAGTATATTGCAGATTTTATTTATATGTTGTTCCTTTCCCTAGACTGAGAATTCCTTAAAGAGAGGAACTCATTCAGGACTTATTACAACCCTGGAATATACTAAATAGTTAATAAAAGTATAGATGGATGAATGGATGGATATGTGATTGGATGGATAGAGAACAGAGAGATGATTAGAAAGATAAGTGGGTGAAAGGATGTATGGAAGAGTGAGTTCTGTATAAATAAATGGTTGGTTTATTTAGAGGACAATAAAGAGCTATATGGAAACCTCTATGTTCTGAACAGGATTTTTGTTTCAAGGGCATGATATTAGTGAAATTTGACCATTATTATTTTGCTTCTATGGTTATGTAAAGAAGGGATTATGAATAGTGGGAGGAGAATGGAGTTTGGAATAAGAATGCATGGGTTCTAACTCTAGCTCTCTACTTCCCAGTTATGTGGTCTTGGTATATTATTTACCTCTCTATTTTTGTTTTTCTTCATCTGTAAGATGGGAGATAATACCTACCTTCAAGGAGTTACTGTAAGCATTAAATGATGATCTAAAAGCTTTAGTCTAGTGCTTAACCCATATGAGGTAGAAGGTAGAATGGTAATAAAATATGGATCTGAATCTGAAATGGCAGACATAGAACTTTGAATGCAAAAGGAATCTAAGCTCCTCCTATCAAGACTCTCTCATTTTGCAACTCCCCCCCTTCATTTTGATGTAGCTTGTCAACAACATGATTCAAACTTTTATCCACCACTTCCCTTGTCACTTGGGTAACTAAAAATAAGATAAAGTAAATTTGAAAGTGTGAGAGAAAAGAAGAGGGTTCACGGGGGTCGTGAGCATCACAAAAACATTTTCCAAAGGAGAGTTAAGTAATCTCTGATGGAGGAAGAGGGTATGTTGTACATGCAAAACAAAAAAAGAAGGGATGAGGAGCAAGATGTTTAATGGAGCTGGCTGCAAAGTGAAAGGATGAGAACCTGTATTGTTGGGAAATTGCATTTCCAGGGTTATAAAAGAAGCAATTGCCAGTTTAACATACCTACAAACTCACTCCTATGCATCTGGAACCAAAAAGCCCCTTGTGTAATTTCAAATACGTCACATAAATAATAATGATAGTAATACATTCTTAACGTACACTTAATATACCACTTACCAGGTGCTAGGCACTATTCTTAACTCTTTAGACATATTAGCTCATTTTATCCTCACAAAAACCCAGTGAGGTAGATACACAAAATCCTTGTTTTACTGATAAGGAAAGTCAATATACAGCTAGTCACATAAAAGGCATGTGTGGGGAGCCAGTACTTGAACCGAGGCAGTCTGGTCCCAGAGTCTGCACAATTCCCACATGAATGTACCTGCAGCTGGTGTGGCTCCCAACACAAGCAGATGGCCAGCTCAGCCACCATGGTCAGCAACACTGTGAAAAACCACTTTGGTCACCATCCCTATGGATAGACTTTTCAAAATATACTTCTAATGCCTAAAGAGTTCGAATGATAAAACTTTATAACATGGAGGAACATTTAGTTCATTATGCCAAGACCAGCCAGCTGTTTGGGCTGAGAATTTCCAGTAAGTCAGCCTCACGGACACTGATCGGAATCTCTGGGGACCAAAAAGTGATGACAGTCAGATGACCTTAGCTGCCCTCACAGGACTGCAGTGTCAGAAGGATATCATCTTTGTTCCAGATAATGTCCAAGGAATTTGAAAGAAATTTTTCTTAAGTTAGGTTGACACCCCAACAGTTTTCCAAATATGAAAATAGATACAGACATGCTGTCTTTTTTTTTTTTTAAGAATCATCATTTTCTAAGATATTTGTGTATTTATTTGACTGCACCAGATCTTAGTTGAGGCACGCGGGATCTTTGATCTTCATTGCAGCATCTTAGATCTTTTAGTTGCTACACGTTGGGTCTTTAGTTGTGGCATGTAAACTCTTGGTTGCAGCATGTGGAATCTAGTTCCTTGACCAGGGANATTTGACTGCACCAGATCTTAGTTGAGGCACGCGGGATCTTTGATCTTCATTGCAGCATCTTGGATCTTTTAGTTGCTACACGTTGGGTCTTTAGTTGTGGCATGTAAACTCTTGGTTGCAGCATGTGGAATCTAGTTCCTTGACCAGGGATTGAACACAGGACCAGCTGCGTTGGGAACATGGAGTCTTAGCCACTGGACCAGCAGGGAAGTCCCAAGAATCATCTATTTGTTGACCTTTAAAAAAAAAGTAATGAAATATACAGTTTGTGAGCATTCCTAGATTGAATTTGACAGGTCCATGTTCTAAAATAATTCCGTTATTTTAATAATTCCATTTTCTCCTATCAAAGATAGGGACACAGTCAACTAATTAACACTCGTAGCAGATTTCACAAATTCTGATCCAAGGATGTGTTGGGCAAGCAGAAAGAATGTAATTCTCCCTTTTGCCACCTGTTTGAATTATTATAAGCATTTCTACAATTAATTAAGTAACTATGCAAGTGCTATAAAGTTATCTGTTTCTCTGGCTGTTTTAGTCATTTCTATTTTAAGCCATTCGCATGCCCCACTGATGTTTTAGGGAATTGTTTTTGAATGAATAGGTAGCTCAGCTTATTGGAGAAGTGGCCAGAAGTTTTGCCTGCCCCAAATACATCCACTTAATTACCTACCTGAGTTCTTTCCTTTGACCCAAGAGAACAAGAGAAAATAGCATTTGATACCTAGAATCACAAAAATAGGGACCCAGGAGGAACTTTGTCTCTTCCTTGAATGGTAGTCGAGGGAGAGGAAGGAGGAAAAGAGGGAGGGGGTGGTAAGTGGATTGCTTTGGCTTTTGTCTTCATTTTTCCCTCATCACAGTCTGGTTGGAGAATATCTTATGTAACATCAGTCCCCTTTGGAGCATTTCTTCATCCGTTCAGGTGTCCTGGAAGTAAACATTCAGTTAAATTAAAACTTAATTTAATTTAAACTCAGAATAAAAGGCTTTACATAAACTGACTAAAAAGAGCTTAACTATTCAAAACTAGGTCAGATAGAAAAAGGCACTTTCAAATGTCCAACACAATCCCATCATTTTTTAAAAATCCTGCAAGCTCAAGCAATACATAATAGAAATGCAAAATTAAGTTAGATGTGCTCTTCAAGGAACTAATTTTTTTTAATTATCAAACGACTCCAAAATGCCAAGAAAATACAAGACACTAAGATGAGGTCCAGATTCTCAAGTAAGGGTTGAATTTTAAGCAAATTCTTCAGTGAGCAAGTAGATATTTCAGAAACTGGTTTTAGACCAATCAAAAACCTGGCAGGATTTTTGTGGAACTAGGATGAGATTTAATGAATTTCAGTCTCCTAGTCCAATAGCACACAGTGAACAGTTGATAATATTTTGCTAAATGAATGCTGAATATTTTTTTTAATTCTTTTATTTAAGCTTAGTTGATTTATGCTGTTAATTTATGCTGTACTGGAGAAGAAAATGGCAACCAAAGTGATTCAATTATGCATANAGCTCGTGTACATCTGTGGTGGATTCATGTCGATGTATGGCAAAGTCAATAGAGTATTGTAAAGTAAAACAAAGTAAAAAAAAAAAATTAAAAAATAAAAGCAAGAATCAGTCGAGTCAGTCCAGCTTAAGCTTTGGAACAGCTTCTCATTGCCTTTTGATTAAAATCTACTCTCCTTACTATATTCATAAAGCCCTGCTTCCCACCTGTTTCTCCAACGTTCTCTCTTACATTGTTGCCATCATACACTGTGTTCCAGCCCCAGTGCCTTGTTGTTTTTCTCAGACACACAAACTCATTTTTTGCCCCTAGAGCTGTTGCCTGGAACACTCTTTCCATGACTATTTGTGAAACTGGCTCCTTATTTGTTAGGCCTCCATGAAGTGACACCTACATAGAAAGGCTTTTCCTGGCTGTTTGCATATCATGGGTCCCTCTTATTCATCTTGACCTCAGGTCCTTTATGACAAACAACTCGTAATTTTTATTAGTTTCATTGCTTTGTTTCAACCTGTCTCCGAGGGCTGGGCTGTGTTTGCTTCATTCATGGCTGTGTCCTCTGTATCAGGCACAGAGCTAGTGTGTAGTAGGTGTCCTCAATAAATATTTGTGGAGTAAATGAGCGAACAACAGTGGATTACTTTTTGTTTAACATCCCCGTTTGCTATGAAGTAATTTCTTTTTTTAAAAAATGAAGTCATTTCTTATTGAAACCTTATATCCGTGGTCATCTTTTATTACAGTCCTCTTTGGAATTCTTTTTTTCTAACAAAGACCCTCCCCACCCCCGTGCTTGAAGACCATTCTCTTGTCCATTCTAAGGTTACTTTTCTCTCTTTAAAAAATCTCTAGCTCTGTAGTTACCATAAGATCCAGCAATCCCACTTGTGGGCATATATCCAGAAAAGACGAAAGGACTACAGGCATTCCAATGTTCACAGAAGCACTATTCACAATAGCCAAGGCATGGAAACAGCTTAAATGTCCATCAACAGAAGAAGGGATAAAGATGTGGTGCGTATATACCATGCAGTATTACTCAGCCATAAGAAAAAATGAAATAATGCCATTTGTAGTAACAAGGATAGACCTAGAGATTATTAGACTGAATGAAGTCAGACAGAGACAATTATATGGTATTACTTGTATGTGGAATCTAAAAAATGGTACGAGTGAACTTATTTACAAAACAGAAATAGGCTCAGAGGCATAGAAAACAGACTTATGGTTACCAAAAGGGAAGTGGGAGAGGGATAAATTGAGAGCATGGGATTAACAGGTGCACTCTACTATTAAAAAAAAATCCCTAGTGTTTTTCATTTCATATTATGATGTGTTGTCTTCTTTGATGAATTGTACTGTTCTTTTAGCCTATCACATTCTTTTTGGATTCTGAATCTGTCATCTACCATAGTGGCTATGCCTCCCAACTTCTGGGCGAATCACAATTTGATAAATATGTGAAGTTCTCATCAAGAAAATACATTGACTGACCTGAGGGAGAGTCCTTTCTTCAGGACATTAATAACTTAATGATCCCATGGGAAAAAAAAAAAATTAGAGAACTTTCCTTTAAATAGAAAGCCAAGAGTTGAATGCTTCAACTAAGATACAGAAATTCTATTCTGTCTAGATAACATTTCCAACTGGATGCATTGCCTGCTTCACACACTGAATGTATTTGAAAGGAAAGTTATAATTTATGATGCATAGCAGTAGGTGATCATTNAGAGAACTTTCCTTTAAATAGAAAGCCAAGAGTTGAATGCTTCAACTAAGATACAGAAATTCTATTCTGTCTAGATAACATTTCCAACTGGATGCATTGCCTGCTTCACACACTGAATGTATTTGAAAGGAAAGTTATAATTTATGATGCATAGCAGTAGGTGATCATTTATTAAAAACTTTTAAAAATATTCATTTATCTTATTTGGCTGAACTGGGTCTTAGATGGGGCATGTGGAATCTAGTTCTCTGACCAGGGATCAAACCAGGAACCCCTACACTGGGAGTGTGGAGTCTCAGCCACTGGGCTACCAGGGTAGTCTGTCGGTGGTTATTTAAATGGTGGTTTTGCAGACTAAGTCACAACATGGAATAATGATTCTGCTATGTGAAATATGGTAAATGGGAAAAGCACAATGTAAAATTATGTCATGAGCTAATTTTCTTCTCTATCTTGAAATATGTAGCTTTCATATTTATAATGAAAAGCATACATTAATACCAAGGCTTTACTTACATTCCTCTTATAAAATTCAGTGTTTTATGTTAAAGAACCTAGCTTTCTCACAGACATAGGGATTAGGAATTGTTCTTTATGTACAACTGGGAGAATCAATCCCTCCCCTCCTATCTTATCACTCAGAGGGCTTAAAAATATATTTGTGTCTCGTTCTCTAAGTTTGTGGTTCCCTTGTTTGGAATGGTACTGACACTTTTTCTCTGAGGTGTATTTTTGAGAAAAAGATGTGGAACAGATAAAGGTGTTTTTGTTTTTTTTTAATTCCCCCTTTTCTCTGACCTTTTTCTCTGGCCTCAGGTGATGATGTCACACCATCCCCATCACAGCCACTGATTTCATATCCAGACCTCCTCCTCCTTCTCCTGATCTGCAGCAAAGCTTAACCTGTCCCTCCAGTGCCATTTCCTCACAGCATCTGTCTCTATCACATTATACATATTTCCTTGACTCCAAAAGAGTATCGATCATAATAAAAGTCTATAAAGTTCAGAAAAATATAAAGAAGGAAGGCATCACTCATTGCTCAATCACCCAGAAAGACTCCCTAATTAATTTAAAAATTAATCTTTAAATTCCTGTTGTTGGTGGCCATTTAATTCACTGTCATGGGGCTGCTGGTGCATTTTCTTAGGAAGAAGGGCTGTTTGCCTTCTTTAAATGAAACCAAAAAGGCAGCCACTTTCTTCTTGGAAGTCCCTCCCTTCTCTTCAAGATCCCATGTGGAGAAGATGCAACTTAATGGTCTTCCCTTGTTTGTTCATTCAATTATCCATCTAGATCCTCACTTCTCATTCCAAGGCAGCTCTCCAACTCCCAGTGATGTTTACTAGGGACAGGCCACCCAGCTAGTTTAAGTCTTCTCTGGATTCCTTTTATACTTTATTGTCTCTTTCACTAGCCTTTTTTCCAGCCTTACATTTTCCTTGAGTTGTTTCTAATAAAGAAGGCCTGTCTTTCATCCAGACATGACTCCAAAGGCCAAATCTGTGCCTGACACAGGAAAATCTCATTTAATCCAAATGCTTGAGGCCAGAGGGTTGGTAGATTTCACTGTAAATGTGCACTCAAAACTAATTGAAAATTTTCTTCCCAGAATGTATCCAAGATAACTAATTCTTCTTTGATGCTTTCACAATAAGGACTAGAGAATGTCATGAAATTTTCCACATTTTTAAAGTATTCACAGTTTCAGCATTCTGGAAAGGGTTCTTACTGCCTACATTTGGCTGTTGAAGCAAGAATATGGGATCCAGGTTTGCAGCATTTCTCTCATTCTTTATTTTCAAGACCTTTAGTCATCAACAGCACTTCACCTGTTCAAGTTAAGGATGAAAGTGATGATGAGAGATGACGTTAGTGAAACAAGAGCATCTCAGGACCTACATCTGTGCAGGAGGAATGGCAGGGCAGCAGCCCCAGATCAGAGTGGTAGATTCAGTGAGCTTCCAAGGAAGAGTGTAAGTCATGGGCCATTGTTCACACAACACAGGTGGGACACTGCAGTGCAGTACTGGGTCCCAGAGACTCAACTCTTCACTGAGCGTAAGAACTCATCTCACTGTAGTTTTTCTTCAACATCTATTCACTCTTTTGAAGGGCATATGATTGAGATCCTGCTGTTGAACAGGTAACGGGTGAACATATAATGGTTTAGAAAATATTCAATGGAGAGTGGCTGAATAAATTAGTATACACGTTCGAATCGTTTCTTTGCCTCTAATTTCTTGAGTGACCTTGGAAAGCTACTTAACCTCACTAAGCCCTATTTTTCTGATCTGTTAAATGGGGATGTTAGTACCTTTCTTATAAGATTACTGTGAGGATTAAATGAACAAATGTGTGTAAAATATAGAATAAAGTGATTTTTTTTAAATTAAAGAGCAATAGTAGCAGTAATCCTTAGAGTAATTTCTATTATTATCTTCAGTATGTTATGCCTGTAAGATAAGACACCTTCTGGTTGTATTGATATTTTGGTATATTGAATTTTTTATTTTATTTCTCTATTGTCACAATCTAGTCCCACAATACACATCTGTGTACACCAAAAGGTCTTGATCAATGTTTGTTGCTGGACCTTTCCAAAGACAAAATTAAAATCTATTCTTTTCTTTCTTTGTCCAGCCCTTCAGACCATACAGCCTCTCTCATTATTCACTGGATTATCCTGGGGAATCTGATTAATGGTGGCAAACTGTTTCATGTATGGTGAATATTAGATAACTCTAGAATGCTGAAATTGTCATTTATGTCATGGATATATATCTGGGGAGGAAATGTTTAATGATTTCAAGAAGTTGATCTGCTTTAGCTGGAAGCAATCACCTCCAGTGGCCTGATGAAATCTGGAGAACAAAGGAAACAGGTTCTCTGAGAGAAAATGATCAAGCTCTGTAGAAACATCTTAATCTACAGAGTTCTGTTCTTCTTGGTACAATGGGGCCATTTCTCCTGGTATTTGTGCTCTTGTATAGTCCCCATCCCCTCACCTGGATTCTGGGCTTGGCCAAGTGACTTGTTTAGCCAATGGAACATCAATAAAGATGATGCAAGAGGAGGCTTGGTAAATGCTTGCACATAGAGCATGTCCTCTAGGAACACTTCCTCTTAGAATCCAGGCTACAAGCCACAAACAGACTCAGAATTGACCACACTGAGTGATGAGAGGCCAATGAAAAGATGCTGAATGATGAGGGCCAACTTGGACATCCCTGTCTCTCAATTCATAGCTGAAGCCAGCACTTGTATGACTGCTACACTCTACTCTCTAGGAGCAGATAAACCTCCCAGCTAAGCCCAGTCAACTCACAGACTTGTGGAATAAAATCATACATTGTTATTTTAAGCAATTAAACTTGGGGTGGCTTTCTATGTAACAATATACAGTAGATACATAGTTTCTTCCCTCCTTTCCTCCAGAACCTGTGGGCAAGCCAAATAGAAGGATCCCCTAATATATCTCAAAAAAATACATCAGTGTTCACAGTAGTCAGCATCATTGGTCTAGAAAGACATTATTCATTTCCAGGTGCCTTCATCCTACACATGCAAATCTTGAGGTTCATAGAGAAGAAATAACCAAAATCACATGTCTAGGTCTCCTGATCCAGCAGTCAATGTTCATTCCATGAAGAGCCGTCAGAATATCTTTGGTTTCAAAGGGAATTTCAGCCAAAATCATGTTATAACTTCCAGTTTGTATATACTTCCCCCCCCCCGCTTTTTTTTTTAAAATTTTACTTTATAATACTCTATTGGCTTTGCCATACATCGACATGAATCCACCACAGGTGTACACAAGCTCCCAATCCTGAATCCCCCTCCCACCTCCCACCCCACAACATCTCTGTATATACTTTTTATCTACTCACAGAACAATCTCTGTTGACTGGACATGACTTTCATTTAAAAATCATAATCTAAATACTTCATGAGAATCATTTCCATGGAAACACATAGCTCATTTAACACAGGGAATAAAGTGTGGACAAAAATACAAATGGGAATCTTCAGAAGAAATAGAGAAATAATTCATACCAATTCATATTAAAAGCTCTACTAGGCCTTTAAGAGTACAAATTATGCCTCTGCAATGACTTTATTTTTCTGGGCTCCAAAATCACTGAAGATGGTGACTGTAGCAATGAAATTAAAAGACGCTTACTCCTTGGAAGGAAAGTTATGACCAACCTAGACAGCATGTTAAAAAGCAAAGACATTACTTTGCCAACAAAGGTCATCTAGTCAAGACTGTGGTTTTTCCAGTGGTCGTGTATGGATGTGAGAGTTGGACTATAAAGAAAGCTGAGAGCCAAAGAAGTGATGCTTTTGAAGTGTGGTGTTGGATAAGACTCTTGAGAGTCCCTTGGACTGCAAGGAGATCCAACCAGTCCATTCTAAAGGAGATCAGTCCAGAGTGTTCATTGGAAGGACTGATGTTGAAGCTGAAATTCCAATACTTTGGCCACCTCTTGTGAAGAGCTGACTCACTGGAAAAAACCCTGTTGCTGGGGAAGATTGAGGGCAGGAGGAGAAGGGGACGACAGACACTGAGATGGTTGGATGGCATCATCAACTTGATGGACATGGGTTTCGGTGGACTCCTGGAGTTGGTAATGGACAGGGAAGCCTGGCGTACTATGGTTCATGGGGTTGGAAAGAGTTGGGCATGACTGAGCGACAACTAAACTGAAAGTTCTGCAAAACTCACTGTACAAATTATGCCTCTACAAGTTCTGCAAACCTGCTGTATCAAGCACTTCCTTTGTACCAGGCACAAGAGCATTTGAGACAAAAGTAACTTTTTCAGGTTCACAGAGCTAGATAGTATCAGGCCTGGGGCTGTACCTGAGGGCCTGGTACCACAGTGCCTGCCAACCAAAGGATGGCCCGCTGGAGTTGCCGGCTATGTTTAATTTTTGTAATTATGGCCTTAACAGAGGACATTCCCCACAGCCTTCTCTCTCCTTTTAGGGTTATAGTAGTGATTTCTGAGGGCTATGCCACAGTTTAAGACTTCCTTTTATGTGTCAAGAAAAGCTTTCTTATAGATTAGACTCAGCTCTTCTCTTTCTCATTTATTAGGGCAGGGATATGATCTGTGCAATACTGTTACAGTTACTTTTCTGAAAAGCTTCTTTATTAAAAAATCATCTTAAAAATAACTATTTCAAAGAGAAAATATGGGATTTGAGGCTGGAGCATTCAGACTCACAACAATAGGGTAATTCTGCCTGCAGGCATTTCAATAATACTGGTGTTTTTATAGTTTTAAGTCTATACTTATAAAGCTAAATATCCCTGGGCAAATCCACTGTTGATTACATCTAGCTTTTGATCAAGAGGAATGGCCTTTGTTTTTCAATCCTCATCAAGACCATCACTGGCACAAAACCTCTTAGCCATTTTTATCACGTTTCACCCATTGTTGGATAAACATATCCCAAAGTCACTCAAATAAAGAAATACAAAGCAGCTGACAGCAAGTTTTTTTTTTCCTCTTTGTCTGATATAATTTAAGTTCTAGCATTACAGCCATGTGCATAATGAAAATCATGTGTCCCATTATTTATTTGACAAATATTTTTTGATGCCTACATAGTCAGGCACTGGCAGAGGCATGGGGGATATGGTGGTAAGCAAGCTAGACAAATCCCTGATGTCATGGAGCTTGCATTCCACTAGAGGAGATGATCCATAAACAGAAAATACACAATATAATATCATATGGTGTAAGTGGTATGGAGAAAAATAAAGCAGAGAGGGACCAGAGAGCAGATCATGCTGAATCTTGAAAATCATGCAAGGGACTTTGGATTTTATTCTGAGTGTGAGGGAAACCATTAGAAATGTTTGAGCAAGGGAATGATATGGCATGATTGATATTTTAGAAGACACCCCTGGCTGCTGGAGAATAGATGACACAGATATCAGATGACATCAGAGATATCAGACAACAGATAACAAAGAGATACCTGGGGAGAGTTAGGAGGCTGTTATAGCTTGGGTTCCTCCACAGAACTGAGTCTGAAGCAAAGGCTTGTGTGTGTAGGTAGTTTGTTTTGAACAGTGATCCAGGGAACAGAAGTGGGGACTAAGAAGTGTTAGACGAGAAAGAAAGCAGTCAATCCAGAGGTGTGGAAGATGCTCATAACCCTGTAGAACTGGGTCTGTATTCCACTGAGGACTTCTGAGGCCACATGGGGATACAGTTCTTCCTTCGGTGGCATTTTTAAAAACTGTATTTGTATTGTAGTAAAAGTGCTTCACAATGTGATATTAGTTTCTGCTGTACAATGAAATGAATCAGCTATAAATATAATCCCTCCCCCCCTTGAGTCTCCTACATAAAATTTAAATAAAAAATATAGCTTGATGAGATGCTTTTTAGAAGTATCTTGTATTAATCTCTGATACCTAAATGAAGATTTCCTTTTCTTTTTACAGTTTGGATAAAACATGGTTCTGAGTGATTTTACATTGTGTGTGTGTTAGTCGCTCAGTCATGCCCGACTCTTTGCGATCCCATGGACTGCAGTCTACTAGGTTTCTCTGTCCATGAGATTTTCCAGGCAAGGATACTGGAGTGGGTTGCCATTTCCTTCTCCAGGGGATCGTCCCAACCCAGGGATCGAACCCAGATCTCTTGCACTGCAGGCAAATTCTTTACCGACTGAGCTACAAGGGAAGCTCGCTCCGGCAGCACATATACTAAAATTGGAACGATTTTACATTAATATTAGAAAACAGATAAGAAGTTAAGTTGCCCTCTCCTCACCATGTATTCATTTCTGCATTATTAAATGCTTTAGTGGGATTAGAGACTTTCATTCAGGATTACTCTAAAATGCCAGTGACAAAAATAAAATGTAATTGATCCAATCTTCCCTTTCACTCAGATGACTACTACTTAAAAATTCAAACCATCTTTAAGAATTTTATATAGAGGATAATTTCCACTTATGTTTAAAATGAGAAAAGATACCTTTTAGAATATGCTAGATTATAAAAATATTAATTATATGAAAGTTTGTCACTTCTGCACAAACTTCTTATGGATAAGATTCTTCCTCACTTTAGAAGAATCACTTTACAAAGAAATCCTACAATATTGCTTTAGCTGTGTAGTAGGAATACTATTTACAGCACAGACTAAGTCTTGTATATTCCTTGAGAGCAAGATCCATGTCTGATTTATTTACTTTTTAAAAGTTTCCTGGTCCCAAAATACCTAGGGACAGTGCCTTAAACACAACTAAATACTGATGTTGAACTAAAATAGTAAAGGTACTTGAAATGATTTAAGTTCAATATATTAAATTACTTTGACTTTGCCATTTCACAATGTAGCCTCTTTGCAATTGACCCAAATTCCCCAGAGTTTTCAATATACTTGAATTATGTCCAACTACCACATCATTAGCTGAGATAAATTTCATTACACGGGATTAATATAAGGAAGTAGATGGGTAAATTCACTGTAAGATATTTATTTACAGACTTATCACATCACATGAAAATGTGAGTTTAAGGCAATTGAGAAAATCCACTATTAAAGAAGAAGAATAAACTGGAACAGACTCACCAGAAAATGTTAAACTATTTTGGTGGATTTTGGTTTTGTCAAATTCTTAAATATGTTTGGCCTAACACATTTCCCTTTAATTCCCTTAATATACCCTGTGGATTTCCACAGAAATGTGAACCGTATGTTTCTGATTCATTTATACTTAACTCATCAACATGTTTAGTAAGAATGATTTGAAGCACAAAGCCTCATGAACAGTTTCTGTGGGCTCTTTCACTTTACTTCGTAAACAATGAGAACCTGAACCCAGAAATCTTGGGGCCTCATTTAATACTCAGATTCCATAAAGAATGAGAGAGTTCTTAACTGGATCAGGCACACTTTGCCTTTGACGGCACCTCGCTCCAAATCTTGCAGCTGGGAAGAATTATTTTGATAGCTGGCTCTATTTTTTGTCACTTTTATTTTAGAGACTATAAGCCTTTGATGGTGCAAAACTTGTTGGAGTTGGGACCAGCTGACACCCAATCAGCTCNGAGCAAGCACCGCTCCCCCGCCCCACCCCCGGGTCATCCCAGAGTACCAAGCTGCACTCCCATGCTCGCAGGCAGCTTCCCACTAGCCAGCTAGCTTTCAGACCATAGTGTATACATGTCGATGCTGCTCTCAGTCTCCCAGCCCTCTCGTCCCTGCCCTCACCACGTCCACATGTCCATCTCCACTTCTGCAACTCTATTCCTGTCCTGCAAACAGGCTCATCTGTACTGTCTAGATTCCGTACCTGTGTTTTGTATGTGTGTGCTTAGTCACGCAGTCAGCTCTGACTCTTTATGACCCCATAGACTGTAGCCCTCCTGGCTCCCCTGTCCATGGGATTCTCCAGATAATACTGGAGTGGGTAGCCACTCCCTTCTCCAGGGGATCTTCCCAACTCATGGATCAAACCTGGGTCTCTGGCATTGCAGGTGGATTCTTTCCCATCTGTGCCACCAGAGAAGCTCTCACATATGCGCTAATACATGATATTTCTAAGGCCAGGTGGGGACCCACTTTTGAATTGTCTAGCTCCTGCCTCCATTGGTCCAGGGTCACCCTTTGGGATATTACTCCTTTACACTGGCAGATTTGTAGCAGGATGAGGCAGAATGAATGAGTGGTTCCCATGAGCAGCCCAGGGCAGGTTGTATTCAAGAAGCATTTGATACAGAACCTAGTACAGTGGGAGGTGATGGGGACCCAGAGCTAGATGGCAGTGGTGAGACGTGGGCAGAGCCATGTGTGTACCTGCTGCTAGGTCATTTCAGTCATGTCCAACTCTTCGTGGCCCTATGGACCGTAGCCTGACAGACTCATCTAGCCATGGGATTCTCCAGGTGATACTAGAGTGGGTTGCCATGCCCTCCTCCAGGGGGTCTTCCTGACTCAGGGATCAAACCCACACCTCCGGTACCTCCTGCATTGGCAGGTGGGTTCTTTACCACTAGTGCCACCTGTGAAGCTGGAACAGGAGCATTTGCATTCTCTCAGGGAAACAGATCACTTTGTGTATGTGATGTTATCTCCCCTTTCTAGGTGTGCTCTCTCATTTCTGTTCATACAGCTACTTATTCTGTAGGTGTTGAAGTTTACCATTTAAAGCAAGGAAATGGATGAAGATTTTGTAACCTGAAAACAAGTCTCTTTCACCTTATATGTCACCTGTATTTAAAATATTTGATAGATTGTAGAGGCCAATGAGGAGAGGAGGGCAACAGAGGATGAGATGTTTGGATAGCATCACTGATTCAATGAACATGAACTGGGGCAAACTCTGGGAGATGGTGAGGGATAGGGAGGCCTGGCATGCTGCAGTCCACCGGGTTGCAAGTTGGACAGGACTTAGCAACTGAATAACAACAATTCAGAGGCCAATGAAGGTGATGTCATGAGAACATACTCAGACTCATCATATACTTGGACAGGAAAATGAACTTGGTTTAGACAAATGTCTGAAAGGATAGAAGATTTATGGAAAATTTCAAATATGTCTGCTTAAAAGTTAAAAAACAAAAGATTATCCCTCCATTGGTCATGGTTGTTCAGATTTCTTATATCATACTAATCCAAGGCCAGGAATACAATTCTCTTTGCATGAGACTCGACATTTGAAAAATAATATGCATTAGGGTGTTTCTCAGGAAAAGAAAAACATCTGTAATTTGTTTTTTTAAAAAAGTCTCTTGTGGATGAAAGTGACTAGGAGAGTGATTCTGGAGAAGAGCAGTCCAAAGAATGTTGTCAAAAGTTATAGTGAAAGGATCGAGTGTTTGCTTAGTCGCTCAGTCGTGTCCGATTCTTTTGTGATCCCAGGGACTGTAGCCCGCCAAGCTCCTCTGTCCATGAGATTCTCTAGGCAAGAATACTAGCGTGGGTTGTCATTCCCCTCTCTAGGGGATCTTCCTGACCCAGGGATTGAAACCAGGTCTCCTGCATTCTGGGTAGACTATCATCGGAGCCACCAGGGAAGCCCCTGAAGGGATGGAGTAGAAATGCATTATAGCATCTGAGGTTGCTGTGCTTGCCTCTGGGAAGGATGCGCTCAGGAAAGCATTTTCTCCGTTCCTTAGAACTTGACTCTTCTGTGTGTTCATCATTTCTNGGACGTGAGTTTGAGTGAACTCCAGGAGTTGGTGATGGACAGGGAGGCCTGGCGTGCTGCAGTTCATGGAGTCATAAAGAGTCGGACATGACTGAGTGACTGAACTGAGCTGAACTGACCTGTCTGCCAGAGCAAGGAAATATGTGTGTGTAGTAACCATGTAGCTATCATATTTACATATGTAACTATCTATACGAAGCCAAATATGAATTCATATTTATGTCTCCAATTCTAATCCAGCTTTGTCTCTTTGCTTATAAACTCTTCAACAGAAATAAACCTGGATTCTCTCATCTGTCATTTATTTATTTGATTGTGAATTCCAATGTGAATTGTGAATTGTATTCACAATGTATTGTGAATTCCGCACATACAGTGATTAGAGATTTGTTAAACTATATCTCAGTGGAAAACAATTTTATCAGAGCACAATTCTACGTGCAGTTTCTTTTCCCCATAGTCTTACACTCTCCACTCATTTCCAAAGCTACGTAGGTCAGCACCTTTCCCCTACCCGCTTCGTGGATATTTCTTTCATGCATTTGCAGTTCAGTTCGATTTTTTGAGTCACATTCTGCATTCCACCTGGGATTTCCCTGATAATTCCTCCTAAATGATTTATTTCTAATTTGGACATATTAAAATTGTAATTTTTGTGGGACATCCCTGGTGGTCCAGTGGTTAAGAATCCACCCACTAATGCAGGGAACACACGTTTGATCCCTGGTCCGGGAAAATCCCACATGCCTTGGAGTGACTAAGCCCACNTACACTGATTCTAAGTATGCTTATTTGACTTTACATGCTCATGCTGCAATATGGAAAGAAAGTTTAAAATGGCAACAGGTGAACCTATTAAGCATTTCAGAGAGATCGAGAGACTTTTAAATGCTATATATTGTCCTAAAGAAGTAGCTGTTATGCATTGGAAAGGGCACAGCAGGGATGGGAGTAAAGTAGCCAAAGGTAATCAGTTGCCTGACTGTCGAGCCAGAAAAGCGGCACTTTATGAAACCCCTTCACTGCAGACGCCTTTGATCTGGACAGGTCCTGTGGAACAGGAAAAACCACAATATACTGAGGAAGAATTAAAAAGATATGAGAAAAGAGAAGCAAAGATTACTGATAAGGATGGTTACAGTCAGAAGATGCTGCTACTGCTACTGCTAAGTCGCTTCAGTCGTGTCCGACTCTGTGCGACCCCATAGACGGCAGCCTACCAGGCTCCCCCATACCTGGGATCCTCCAGGCAAGAACACTGGAGTGGGTTGCCATTATCCTTCTTCAATGCATGAAAGTGAAGTCGCTCAGTCATGTCCGACCCGCAACGACCCCATGGACTGCAGCCTACCAGGCTCCTCTGTCCAGGGCATTTTCCAGGCAAGAGTACTAGAGTGGGGTGCCATTGCCTTCTCCGAACCCTTTCGTAAGGGTCCATAATTAAGCTATGAGACAAACATAGGNGTCGCTCAGTCATGTCCGACCCGCAACGACCCCATGGACTGCAGCCTACCAGGCTCCTCTGTCCAGGGCATTTTCCAGGCAAGAGTACTAGAGTGGGGTGCCATTGCCTTCTCCGAACCCTTTCGTAAGGGTCCATAATTAAGCTATGAGACAAACATAGGCTCTTAAAAGAAGTTTTTAAAATGGGTATGTGCCACTTAGGAAGTGAAACTGAAGTCACTCAGTTGTGTCCGACTCTTTGTGACCCCATGGACTGTAGACTACCAAGCTCCTCTGTCCATGGGATTCTCCAGGCAAGAATACTAGATGGATGAGTAATAATTCCTGAAAATGCTCAGTGGAAAATTCTTAAGGGTTTACACCAGAGTTTTCATTTGGGTGCAAAGAGTACTTACCAGATGGCTTCTCATTTGTCTGAACGTAAAAATGTAATGAAAACTTTAAAGAATATTATCAAAAGGTGTGAGGTTTGCCAGAAAAATAATCCAAAGACTGAAAAGCTAGCAAAATTTGGATTACAACAAAGTGGAAAGTATCCTGGAGAGGACTGGGAAATTGATTTTACTCATATGCCAAAAGCTAATGGATATTCTTGCTTACGAGTTTGGGTGGATACTTTTACTGGATGGATTTGTTGCAGGAAGGGGGACCCTTTCCAGGGTCTGAAATTGGGCTCTTGTCTAACACGGAAATGAACTGTCCGAGGAGACACATGTGCTGACAAAGCAAGAGATTTTATTGCGAAAGGGCACCTGTGCGGAGAGCAGGAGGGCAAGGGAATCCAGGGGAACTGCTCTGTCACATGGCTTGCAGGTTTTATGGTGATGTGATTAGTTTCTGGGTTGTCCTTAGCCAATCATTCTCACTCAGCGTCCTTCCTGGTGGTGGACGCCTTGTTCAGCCAAGATGGATGCCAGAGAGAAGGATTCTGGGAGGTGGTCGGACAGGTGGTGTCTCCTTTTGATCTTTCCTGAACTCTTCTGGTTGGTGGAGGCTTATTAGTTCCCTGTTCCTTACCAGGACCTCGTGTCATAAAACAACTCATTCAAATGGTTACTGTGGTGCCTGGCCAGGGTGGGCGGTTTCAATCAGTGTGCTTCCCTTAACAGATTGAGGCTTTTCCCTGTCATAGTGAACAGGCTAAGGAGGTTATAAAGATTTTAACTCATGAAATTATCCCCAGGTTTGGGCTGCCACGGAGCCTTCAGAGTGACAACGGCTCCGCCTTTAAAGCTGCTGTAACTCAGGGAGTATCTAAAGCTCTAGGAATAGAATATCACTTACACTGTTCCTAGAGACCCCAATCCTCAGGAAAGGTTGAAAGAGCTAATGACATTATCAAAAGACATCTGGCCAAATTAACTCAAGAGACGCAGGACAATTGGATTAAAGTCTTACCCACGGCTTTAATGAGGGCTCAAACTGCCCTCAAAAAGGAGGGACTGTCCCCCTTTGAAAGTATTTATGGACAGTTTTTCTTATGCACAGACATTGTTATAGATCCTGAAGCCTTGGAATTAACTAGTCATGTAACTCAGCTCTCAGCTTTTCAACAGGCATTAATAGAACTCCGGGAGACGACACCTGACCCAGCCTCTGAGTCAAGCAAGCCTCTATTTGAGCCAGGAACCGAGGTCCTCTTAAAAACATTGGGATCTGGGGGCCAATCCCTCGAGCCCCTCTGGGAAGGCCCTTACCAGGTTATTCTTTCTTCTCCCCACAGCTGTCAAAGTGCCAGGAATTGATCATGGGTACATCACACTCGAGTTAAGAGGTGGCACCCTGACCAGAGCTAAGTGACTTCATTTTATGTNTGGGGGCCAATCCCTCGAGCCCCTCTGGGAAGGCCCTTACCAGGTTATTCTTTCTTCTCCCCACAGCTGTCAAAGTGCCAGGAATTGATCATGGGTACATCACACTCGAGTTAAGAGGTGGCACCCTGACCAGAGCTAAGTGACTTCATTTTATGTCTTTACTTTCTATGCTCTGACTTTGTACTTTTCAGATGGGCCTGATAATCTATGTGAGCCTACTTCTGCTGACGCCAGAAGTCCTGAGTCTAGGACATTTGATTCTCAAGACAATGCCTTCCTGTCCTGGGCTCATTCCTACGCTGAATTCCACAATCAGTCTAACTGCTAGGTCTGTGGAGCACTCCCCTCTTCATCAGTGGAAGGCTTCCCATGGTGGACATCTCCACTTCAAAAAAAGAGTTTCTCCAAGTCTGTGAATACCTTCGATGACCATCATATGTGATGACTCTTCTTCATCTGATGACATCTAACAACCCTAAAATGGACTGGCGCAACACTTTGTACTTTAGCTATGGACATAACGAGACTTTTAATTTTGATTATACATTGTCTCAGTTTGATGACTATTTCGCTACATATAAGGCAAATGGGTCTAGATCTAATGGTTTTTGACCTGACCTTTATCAAATATGGGATGTGGTTATATGGCTAACTCCTGAAAAAGGACGTCTAATATCTACTGCCCCATATGCTGGGAACAAACAGAGCTATTCCCAAAAGTTAGCCAATAATTTAATTATAGTGATTGGAAACAATTGGGATTTTTGCCTCAGGAAATATGCAACATAATCATTCCCGTGTTTCCAACCGCAGTTCAGGTCCACCCTTTGGCCAGGCACTAATTGGGACTGGATATCTCAGTCACGCTGGCTTGCCCCAAATGGGACTTGTTGAATATGTGGCTCTTACCCATGGACATGGCTTCCCCCTGGTTGGATAGGGAGATACACCCTAGGTCTAGCCTTTACTTACGGCTTTATATTTTCAGAGCTTCCAGAAAAGCCTGCTAATTTACCCCACCTTAAAACTCGGTGGGCAAGGTCTGTATTTCACTGGTGTGATTATCTGGCTGCAGTGTTTGTTCCCTCTTTGGGAATTACAGATGTTATGCTACGAGTAGATGCTCTGACTAATTTTACTCAACAGGCATTACAAGATTCTCAAAAGGCTATTTCAGCTCTTAATGCTGAACAAGCACAAATTAGAAAAGTGGTTTTACAAAACAGATTGGCTTTAGATATTCTGACAGTTGCACAAGGAGGAACTTGTGCCATTATTCATACCCGATGCTGTACATATATACCTGATATGAGCACTAACGTTACTCATTTTACTAAACACATGAACAAGAAGATTGGGGCTATGGATACTACTGAAGCCTCAATTGCCTCACTTTGGGAGACATTAACTAGTTCCCCAAGGTGGAAAGCTATCTTAATTACAATAATTCTGATTGTTTTGTTTTTGCTGTTTGCTCCCTGCATCTATAACTGTGTAACTGGATTTGCTTCTAGTCACATGAAAGCTTTAAGTTAAAAATGGTTGCTCAAACTCCTGCTACTGCTGCAGCCTCTTCCAACTACTATTTGGGGCCCCTAGATCAGAAAGCCTTAGTATGAGGGTTAGGAAAATATGTTGCCTCACCAATTTAGGGATAACACCTCTTGTGAGCTTGGAAGCAGTTATGGAACGAGAACAACACCCCTTTTTGCTAGGCAACATAATTCTCCTAAAAGAAAAGGGGGGAACGAGAGGGTAACAGGCAGGAAGGTCAGGGGTCTCCAAATGGAGGAGATGATTTCCCATGAAGTGATGGGACTGGATGCCGAGATCTTAGTTTTCTGAATGTTAAGCTTTAAGCCAACTTTTTTACTCTCCTCTTTCACTTTCATCAAGAGGCTTTTTAGCTCCTCTTCACTTTCTCTCATAAGGGTTTTTCCATTCTGTTGTTTTCCTCTATTTCTTTGCGTTGATCGCTGAGGAAGGCTTTCTTATCTCTTCTTGCTATTCTTTGGAACCCTGCATTCAGATGCTTATATCTTTCCTTTTCTCCTTTGCTTTTCGCCTCTCTTCTTTTCACAGCTATTTGTAAGGCCTCCCCAGACAGCCATTTTGCTTTTTTGCATTTCTTTTCCATGGGGATGGTCTTGATCCCTGTCTCCTGTACAATGTCATGAACCTCCATCCATAGTTCATCAGGCACTCTATCTATCAGATCTAGGCCCTTAAATCTATTTCTCACTTCCACTGTATAATCATAAGGGATGTGATTTAGGTCATACCTGAATGGTCTAGT
>SJYV01003225.1:2577127-2742011 GCA_006410875.1 Neotragus pygmaeus
GTCTCCTGTACAATGTCATGAACCTCCATCCATAGTTCATCAGGCACTCTATCTATCAGATCTAGTCCCTTAAATCTATTTCTCACTTCCACTGTATAGTCATAAGGGGTTTGATTTAGGTCACACCTGAATGGTATAGTGGGGAGATTAAATGGAGAGAGCCTTGTTACGTCTTCAGATGCGGGAGGACGGGCCTCTGTCCCGCTTCTGATCTGCCTGGACACCATCCAGATTCCGTGTCTGATTGCATGCCCAGTAAGTCAGGTGACACTTTAGATAAGAAAGGGAGTGGGTCTTGGAATTCTTGAGCCCTTGGAAATCTGGCCAACCCCCAAGGGTCTAAGAAGTCTTATAACTCACATGGTGAAACAAACAGCATTGTTAAAGTAAAACCGGAGCTGCATTTTTGCATGCAAGCTGATGAGGATATCAGTTTTCGGCCTGGGATTATAATCAGAAGCCCCCCCAAACTACAGTTTGAAGTTTCACCCATGGGGTGGATGCATCACTCAGGACCCTTTCCCTATTGAGACTCCAGATTGCTGTTAATGTGGGATTTTCTAGTTGCTGTTCAAGTCTGGATATAGGTGTCAGTTCAGTTTGGTGATATATAAGCTTTTACTTCTCTCTATTGCTTCTATTTTTTTTTCTAAATGACTATATATTGAAATTAAGTTAAATAATCTTCTATTAAAAGTTGAAATTATTTACTTGCATGTAATGAGTGATTTCTTTTATCAGAAAATCCTTTGAACTTGAAATTAAAACTTTCAGGAAAATAGATGGCAGAGTAGATACCAGGGCTCGCCTCCTGTTAAGTGAGTGAAGCCTCTCATCTTCACTTAAAAAGAGATGTATCAGAGATTATATTTAACTCATTAATTACCAAAGGAAACTTTAAGATGTTTAGTCCAAAGAATCTAAGTACCAAATATTGGAGTGAGAACTAAATTAGATATAACAGTGGTTATTGTCTAGTAGGACCATTAATCCTCAATTCTGATACTATCTGTTTCACGGGAAAGAAAGTATTTTCATTTCCACCACACAAAAATATACAAACTAACTTCTGCCTCAACAGAGCTATAAAGTTCAGGCAATAGACTCAGCGGTCAAGAAGAGCACTGTTCTGGGAGAATATCCAATAATAGTTTCTTTTTTGAGTCTTAGATGGTTTTCAGATCCTGAGTTGGTAAAAGAATGAATTTGAGGTATCTAACAAAATCACCTACATGGAAACAGAGCAAGAATAGATAAATTTAAGACAGAAAAATGAGGATAGAGTGAATCTAGGGGTAAAGCTATACTCAGAAATTTATACCTGAAAGCATGTGATAACTCCTAAAGAAAGATGGCAAACTCTACTATGAAGTTTCCAACTCTCAAAGCAGAGAGGTAGCTAGGGGACTCCTAAGATTATTGTTATGATTATAGGTGGTTCTGAAATACAGATGTTAGGTCTGATTTTTCATTAGGACACACATATACACAAAACTGTTGGTTAAACTGTTGCCAGAAATGTTTGTAACTTCAGAAGCTGAAACCTATGGGACTAGAGAAGACCTCAGACTCTAAAGGTTCTTAGGTTTTCTGTCAAATTCCACTCTTTTGGGTGCTTCTACTCACAGTCCTAACTAGACCAAGGTCATGGGCCCAAATCTGCTGTAAGAGCAGAGGCAATTCTCTGACGTGGCCCACTAAAGCGTGTCTGGCTAGGTTAACTTTCCATAGATATCACCTCAAGGCTGAGTGCTAAAGAACTGATGTTTTCAAACTGTGGTGTTGGAGAAGACTCTTGAGGGTCCCTTGGACAAACCAGTCAATCCTAAAGGAAATCAACCCTGAATATTCACTAGAAGGTCTGAAGCTAAAGCTCCAATACTTTGGTCACCTGATGCAAAGAGCCAACTCATTGGAAAATATCCTGATTCTGGGAAAGATTGAAGGCAGGAAGAGAAGGGGGTGACAGAGGATTAGATGATTAGATGGCATCACTGATTCAATGGACAGGAGTCCATTGAGCAAACTCTGGGAGACAGTGAAAGACAGGGAAGCCTGGTGTGTTGCAGTCCATGGGGTTGCAAAGAGCTGGATATGACTTAGTGATTGAACAACAACAATCACCTCAAAAGTTGGTAAGGTTGTATTAGTGGTGACAAAATATTAATCCCCCACCAAAATGCCTATTACTCTGGCTGGTGTTCCCAATCTCCTGAAAGATTCCTGTCTAAGGGGTGGGGGACTAAGAATTGCCAAGAGAGCTCTTTAGGCAAAAAAACAGGGCTCAGAATAGAATTCAAGTAAAAGGTCAATCATAGAAGAATCAGAAGCCTGTTCTTTGCCTGATGTTGCTTCTATAATGTTTTGATGTTTTCTTGTTTAATCTCCCTATAGTTTCTACATCTTAGCTAAAGATCCTTTTGACGTGTCTTATCTTTTTTTCCTTTGTCTGAGTTTGGGTTTTAGAGATGGGACATACTGGATCTCTGTAGGTGAGTTTCATTCAAAGTATGAAAGAAATACTATAGGGAAGAAAAAGCTATCTGAGACCAAAGTGGAGGTTACTTGTGTGGTTGGAACTAACCCATAGCCGCACTTCCCAGGAGCCCATCTTTGCTCTAGCTTTAAAGGAAAACTTTATATAAATAGGTTCTTCTAAGGGTGATTCCCTGACTATGTTTTTATGCAGAGCTGAAGTTGAGACCCTTTTTGCCTGAATCATCATCTCTCCGTCTAGAAGTGCTGTGGGATTTCTTCCCCAAACAGGATTAATGGAAAATGGTTTTCTCTTTGAAAGGATGCTGGAAATACAATCTCTTCATTGGCCTCAAATTCAGGCAGATAATTTCCAAGATAAGTATTTTTTTATCGAACTGTTTTCATCTTCCCAATGAGGTCACCACTCTGCCTCCCCCGAAGGCTTCCCACACCATCACACCATCACACAAGCCCTGGAGGGCCTATCTTGCTGCCTTGGCCCAGGTCCAAAACCTGAGACACGGAGAGAGCAGATATGGCTTCCTCCTCATCTCACCAGCAGAAATATGAATCTTAGCACTTTGGGTGGTTTGTGGTTTACAGATGGTGAGAAGTACTCATGGAATTGAGTAATCATGGAAGCAGTAATCGTTTCAGCTGAGGGTGCTATTTAAACCCCAAATGTTGGGTTTAAGGCTACAAAAATTCAGAGGAATTTTCCATTTTTATCAGTATTTCTATATGATAAATTACCATAATGATTAGCTCCTGGAACATTCTGAAGGCCAAGGTAACCCTCCCTTTCATAGGAGAAAAAATTCTAAACATCACAAAATCTAGTCATACATATGCCCAGACACATTTTTTCATTACTTATACCAACACCATCATAAAAAACCCAACAGAACAGATCTGCCTAGAGCCACCTAAAAATGTCTCCATATTTCCTGGGACTTTACTTACAAAAGATAGTTCTGAGTTAAGAAATCTCTCTAATGTTGTAAATTATCCTCTACATAGAGGGATGCATATGTGCACGCTAAGTTGCTGCAGTCACACCCGACTCCTTGTGATGCAAAGGACTGTAACCCACCAGTTTCCTCCATCCATGGGATTCTCCAGACAAGAACACTGAAGTGGGTTGCTGTGTCCTCCTCCAGGGGATCTTCTCCACCCAGGGATTGAACCCGAATCTCTTACCTCTCCTGCATTGACAGGCAGTTTCTTTACCACTAGTGCCACCTAGACATCAATCATCGACACTTAGGTGTTGTTTAATAACTTTCCCCCTCTAACATCCTTTGTATCGGCCCTTAAGGAAATGAATTTTACTGGAAAGGAGTGGTGAGAAGAACTTAGACTGGGGACACTGGACCAGATCTAAGATCCCTTCAGACTTTCCCCTTGAATATTCTTTTCTTAAAAAAATCTATCTTCTGTATTAAAGCCAGTCTGGAGTATAATATGTGGCTATATTAATACACACCTGAGGATAGTCACCTAATAGAAACAGTCAGGGGCTCCAGCTGATTTAAGTAGCAAGAGAGCAGAGTCCAGTGAATAGCTTATTGTTCCCTGTCTAGTGCTCAAGGAGCACTAGAGCTCTCAGTGGCTGTGACCTTGAGCTGAGTTAGGAATTTGGAAAGCCACGTGGTACCTTACTTTGGAGGTGCTCTCAGGCCGTTAGCATACAGCATACTCTGCAGGCCCCTCAGCTCCATGATCATCTCTGCTACCCTCTTCCCTGTCCCCTCCCACAGATGACACATGACCAGCTGTAACACAACCTCATTCATTCATTCATTTCCAAACAGGTATAAATTAAAGTTTAAAACTTGCAAACCACAGAAGCAGACTCTAATTTTACAAAGGGTTTTTATTATTAATAGAAGATAAAACAGGGAGCTGAGTAACAAAGCACTAGTAGTTTGCAGATACGGCCATAGTTTTCCAGCCCTCTTTGCATCCACATCTTTGGCAATGTGTCTTTGCAGTTCCTTCCATCAAAGAGTAGAGTTTAGTGCCCACCCCCTTGAATCAGAGCAGATCCTGTGATTTGCTTTGGCTAAGAGAATGCCATGGAAAGGATGATGTGCTAAGTCAGAGCCTGTGCTGTGCTTAGCTGCTCAGTCGTATCCGACTCTTTGTGACCCTGTGGACTGTAGCCCAGCAGGATCCTCTGTCCATGGGGATTCTCCAGGCAAGAATACTGGAGTGGGTTGCCTTGCCTTCCTCCAAGGGATCTTCCCAACCCAGGGATCAAACCCAGGTCTCCTGCCTAGGGCTCAGCAAACATTGTATACTTCCACTCTGTCTCCTGGGACTTGCCCAGCTGCATGTGAGTAAATCCAAGCTAGACTGCTGGAAGATGAGACATCATGTAGAGCAGAAGTAATCCCAGCTGAGATTACCCTAGACTGGCCAGTCTCCAGTTTATTTGACAACTATAAAATTTCTGGATTATTTGTTAATAAAAGCTTACTGGTTCAAAAGCCAGCAGAACAGATCCAGGAAGTAGGGCATTAGTGGCTCTTCCAGAGAAAAGCACCGGATGACATATATAAAGTAGCCCTTCTTTCTTTTTGAATGCTTCCCATTCCTGGGTAAAAGAACTTGATTGGTCCATCTTGGGCCATGTGTCATATCCTAGGATAGGGGTAGATTCCTCTGGTTTAATACCCTTGCTTGAACCATAAGGACAAGAGGAAGGACAGTTCCTTAAAGGAGGGAGGGGTAGCCTCTGTTATTTTTAAGAAAAGGAAAGAGGCGGTCCAGGGTAAATAAGAGGAGTAAGACCCTCAGTCTTAGCAAAGAAGTCTTGGTCTAATGTCCAGTATCAAGCAAGGAACAGTGTGGTTCTTGTTGTCACAGAGGGGCAAGAGGTGACTTTGAGAACCCAGCAGAAGGACACCTAACCCAGACTCACTCCAGGAAAAGACTCTTAGAGGAGATGACAGAATTGAACTCTGAGAGGTAAATGATGTGCTATGTGAAGAGGCACAAGTGATAAGCATCACTGAAGTCCTTATGGGCTCTTGGACTGGCATGATTGAAAGCCTACAGCCACCAAGAGTCATCTCATATCATGCTTATGCCTGGTTCAGTACAACTTCTTAAAAAAAGAAATTCTTATTTAAAAAAAACCAGAGTCCACAAGTTTATTGTTTTATTTCCTTCTGTTCTAGAAAACCTTGTGTACTGTTAAGGAATGTGCATTTTCTACTACAGAGAATGGGGAGCTATTGCAGGCATTTGAGCAAGGGGGCAGTTGTGCTTAGACTTACGTTTCAAAAAAATTGTTCTGGCAGCAAGTAGAAGGAAGATAGTAAGGGACAAGAGAGGAGGCAGGGAGGTGAGTTACAAAGCTATTGCTTCAACTAAAGGGTGTGGATGAGGAAATGGTGAGGATGGGATAAATTTTTGTAATATTCTTGAAGGATATATGAAGATGCCATTTACTTCTGTCTTTAACACTAATGTTGTCCTTTAGAGCAAAGTCATAATTTAAAAGGCCTTTGTTACTGATAAACAGGTCTTCCTTTATGTCAAATAAAACACACCTGTTATGGAGAAACAGTGATATGCTAAAGTCTACATGGTGCTGAGACAGAAACAAAAGCAGAAACCTCCTCATTCTTGTTTGAAAAAATAAATAACTCTCCTTGGACTCGCTCAGCTTGCAGAGAGCTAAGCAATTTCCACACCCACTTAGAGTCATGGCATAAGACAGAGGGCCATCAAAGTCCAGATAATGGAGAGATGGGAGAGAATTCTTGCCAGAGACCAATATCCCAACTTTTTGCTTTTTAGTGATTGGAGGTTGAATGTTCAGAGAAAGTACATCTTCTGCTTTAGTCATGACTCCACCAATTGAAATGACAGTTCAGGGAGTACCTGCCTCATGAGGGTTGATAGGAACAGCTTTCAAGAGCTCCATGCCAGGCTTCTGGGCAGGGGAGGCTGAGGAAGTTGTGGGGTCCTTGCTCTAAAGGGTTTGGACAGAAAGCAAAGAAAAACAATTGAGTTGAATTTTCCTCCTTTAGTATCATAGAGTAGGCTTGGGGAATAGGTAGAGATCTCAGGATGTGTATGAACTGGGAGGCTAAAGAAAAACTATCAATTTATAGAGAGTGACGTGCATTTTTGTCAGTTGGGACTTAAAAAAAAACCCTTGATATTCAACAAGTATCAGTATTTCACTTACTACGTATGTGTTTGTTATAAGTGTGAGAAGTCACAGCAGAATATATGACCCTTTCAATCTGGCAGGGAAGCCCAGACATTTACATGGAAAAATGCCAGTATTAATAGAAGGAGTAAAGGCTAATAGCAGCTAGAATCTATTGATGTTGGTGAAAGAAGAAGGTGCTTAATGAAGGCAGTTTGGCAATGAAACCCAATTTTAGACTTGTTCTTATCTCCAAATGATTGAATCGCAGAGTTTCACTGACATGCCTGGAAGATTTTGTACATTATAGAGATTTACACTTTGGTCTCCTCACCAGGCCACGTTGTCTACACAATGTAAGCTCAATGCATTACTTGTTTTCCATAAATCTTGAAATTATGTTGTCAGCCGCACACCTGTGGCTCTGCATGTGTATGAATGATCTGCTAAACAAAACATTTCAAGTGGATGACATGTTTTATAATCCTGTTTGTTGGGCTGCATCCTGCAGACTTGCAAGCCTTATAGTTGCTCAGCCTTGAGGCTGAAGAAAGAGCCCAGAGATAGCAACTAGAGACATTAATGGCTTAAGGGACAGGGAATCTTACCAGTCTGAAGCAAGGTCCTGAAAGAACACCCCACCGTGTGTGGTAGATGATGAGCAGGAAGGACAGACAGAGGAGTAGTCTGCTACTCAGAGGAGGAGGCTACCATTTATAGGGGGAATTGGTGGCAGCTGGGTTCTGAGGCCCTATAATTAAGAAGATTGGGTAGTCATGTAAGTGAAGCAGGAGATGTAGGGAGCAAGGACTGGTTGGAGACTAAAGGCTAATAGGAACTTTAGATAATTGTGACTGCTTGAGCAGAAGATGTATAGAGAGCAAGAGAACAGCCATCGTGAGTGCCTGGCTATATCCCGTTTTTCCATTTTAAAATTTCAATTTTATTTTTGTACTAAACAAGGCAGTTCCAGAGAGCGGATGTGAATCTGTCCCCTGTT
Source organism: Neotragus pygmaeus (assembly GCA_006410875.1). Taxonomy (NCBI): domain Eukaryota; kingdom Metazoa; phylum Chordata; class Mammalia; order Artiodactyla; family Bovidae; genus Neotragus; species Neotragus pygmaeus. Next base: position 2,584,774 of record SJYV01003225.1, read on the forward strand.
GACAGTGGAGAGCTCCAGATTGCAGTGGAGGAAATGTTAGAGCTGATGAATGACCAAATAATAGTAATTAGATAGCTCAGCTGGTAAAGAACCCACTTGCAATGTGGGAGACCTGGGTTCAATCCCTGGATTGGGAAGATCCCCTGGAAAAGGGAAAGACTACCCACTCCAGTATTCTTGCCTGGAGAATTCCATGGACTGTATAGTCTACGGGGTTGCAAAGAGTTGGACACGATTGGGCGACTCTCACTCACTTCACTTATTTACTCTTTTTTGAAGACCTCTATGAGCGAGTTACTTTACCCATAGTCTTTAAAATAAAAAAAAAAGTAAATGCATTTATAGCAGAAACTACACAGAAATCAGATGAAGAAAATAAGTTAACCTGTAACACTGCAGGAAATCCCATCACTGGAAACCCCTGTTGGAAAGCAACCATGTGATCTCAGAATCATGGTACCACAAAGTCGGATGAAGCAGCAACACTGCTTTTCCCTGGTCCATGGGACAGAAGGTACGGAAGAAAGTGAAGAAGATGCTATTTCAGGGAATGAAGTCAAGAGAGGTCTCTCCAATATTAGGACTACTCACTGCCAAGGGAGCATAATTCTGAGGTATCAGCGAAGGCAAGGGCCTCCCAGAACAGAAGTAGGGAGGATGGGGGCTGCTCTTTAGAAAGCGGCCCCCAGTCTTTTCTTTCAACGTTTCTCCTTTCCTGGTGGGGCTTCCCTGGTGGCTCAGATGGTAAAGAATCCACCTGCAATGCGGGAGACCCGGGTTTGATCCCTGGGTTGGGAAGATCCCCTGGAGGAGGGCATGGCAATCCACTCCAGTACTCTTGTCTGGAGGATCTCCATGGGCAGATGTGTCTGGCGGGCTACAGTCCGCGGAGCTGCAAAGAGACACGACTGAGTAAGCAAAGCACAGCCTCTCCTGGTGAGATGCCCCCAAGCTCCTCTAATCCCCTGGCTCTGCCTTTGGGGCAATCGATTGCACACCTAATGAGGAGCACCTGGGGGAGAGAGCGTGCTATCCCCTCAGCCCTGCTGCCCTCCAACTCCCTGCCAGGAGGCAGAGGATGAGCCATCAGAGGGTTTCTCAGACCCAAACCACAGAGCTCTGGTCTCTCTATCCCCTGGGGTTTTGTTTCTCTGCTAACAGTTTATTATATCTTCATTATGTGCTTCTTTTCCTACTCCTGCCAAAGGTCAGGGGAAATATTTCTCCTGGTGAAGAAATCTCCTTTCACTGACGTGTTTCCAGGAGGGGTACAGTTTAAAGGCAAAAGGACACTGTGTTTAAAGTAGGGCCTTGGGGAGCGCTACATTATCTTACTTTTGGAGTCCCCACCACGTAATGTATCAAACACACCAGCTGCACCCATGTCCCATATAACATGTACTTTAAAAATAACTTTTATAAAGATTTTTATATTTGTGCTCTAGAAATTATTTGGCTCTACATTACTCATTTAATTTATGATTGGCTATGAGTTCCTGATAATTACTGTGCTTGCTTAGGGGGGTTTGTGAAATAAGAAAATTGAACTTGTAAACTATATTTGATGGAATGAAATCGTTATGAATACTAAATTGAACAGTGAATGAAGCTGGCATGTTGGTATGTTTTGTAGGCATTTAATTAAGCTTTTGTTCATTTTTACCTTTATTGTTTTCTTTTGGTAGGTTTGGAGCCAACGACTGTTTTCTATTTGGGTCTCATACATTTTTTCTAGGACTATGAAAGGATCTTACATTGGGGATCTCATTGCATTGGGGATGGTTCTGATGTAATAGTGATTCTCAAACATTTTGGCTTCAGAATCCTTTTACATTCTTAAAAGTGATTGCGGGCCCTGAAGAGCTTTTTTACTTTTTATTTTGAAATGTGTGTTATATCTACTAATATTTACTGTACTAGAAATTATAACTGAGAAATTTCAAAATCATTTATCTACTAATTCATTCAAACATAACAATCATGAACTAATTACATTATATAAATAACATTTTTATGATAATTATATTTTCCAAAACAAGTCATCGAAAAGAGTGGCATTTTTGTAAATCTTTTTAATGTGTGTATTAATGGAAGACAGATTCTTATAATCTCATAATTCTGCTTTCACTGTATTGCTATATACTGTTTTGCTTGCAGTATAGGAAAAAAAAAGCCTTATGCTGATATGCAGTTGGAAAAAGGAGATACTCAATAGGATTTTTGATACTAAATCAAACCTTGACTGTCAGGTTCTTAAAATGTTGTAATGTGGAATCTGAAATCATATCAGTGAAACTTTGATAATATATTACCTTAAAATCCACAGACTATTTTATACTTTGAATCAATGTTTTACCTGTGCATGGTTTTTTAACTTGATGCTTTGGACATTTAAGAAACATTGGTACCCTGAATTATACAGATCTTTGAGATACTCACACATTTTTAAGATAATATCAAAATATCACATTTATTATCGTTATCACTGATCTCATCAGAAAAATCTGTAAGGACTGGGAAGCTGGCAAGTTAATATAAACATCTGTGTTTTCCAAAGTTCTAGTTTTCACTTGAAAGCTCGATTTTACCATTAGCAACGAACACTAGTAGCTGTGCTTTTCTGTAACACATTCACTTAATTTTTGAGACCATTTGCCAATTACGTCTGAATGGCTATAGTTTTTCATTTGTTCTCTTAAATACAAATGGTAATCCAAGGGGAAAAAAGAGTTCAGATCAGATTGCAACTCAGTTGTTTGTGCAGGTGTCTTTCCTTGAGAAAACCAAGGAGTTTGAACACGTGTAAGAAGTGAATGATGCCATCTTCCCACATCCTCATGCAGAATGTAGAAAGACACGTGCTCAAGGGTTGAGATTTAATAAAAGTAATAATTATTTGGCTTCATCAAAATCACAGTGAAGTGAAATAGCACTTTTTTCGCATTGGAAGAACACAGGCATCACGAGTGTCCTTTGGTACACTGCCTTGATTCGTGCTGGCAGTGACATTTCCCCCCACCTTTTCTTTTACACCATCCAGTGCAGATGTCAATACACTGGGAAAGGAAAATAACTATTTTAGTGTTATTATGAACATTGTTTTGACCTTGTAGATCCCCTATTGGGGAAACACAGCCTTGCTTTGATACCTAGCCTGATATAAGTACCTAAGATGGTGCCAGGCACGTAATAAATGTTCAATTAGTTGTAACTGAAACCATGTTTTCTTTGGCTTTCTAAGCATCATTTTTCCCTTCTGGAGTTGCATGAACCTAGAGCCTGTTGCATGAGAAGTAAACTAGGAAGAGAAAAACAAACATTGTATATTAATGCATATATATGGCATCTAGAAAAATGGGATTGATGAACGTATTTGCAGGGCAGGAATAGAGATATGGACATAGAGAATGGACTTGTGGACACAGCGGGGGAAAGAAAGGGTGGGATGGATTGAAGAGCAGCACTGAAATATATACACTACTACTACTAAGTCGCTTCAGTCAGGTCCGACTCTATGCGACCCCATGGACTGCAGCCCACCAGGCTCCTCCGTCCATGGGATTTCCCAGGCAAGAGTACTGGAGTGGGATGCCATTGCCTTCTCTGAATATATACACTACCATGTGTGAAATAGCCAGTGGGAAGCTGCTCTAGCACAGGGAGCTCAGCCTGGTGCTCTGTGATGCCCTAGAGGGGTGAGATGGGGGGTTGAGGAGGAGGCTCAAGAGGGAGGGGATGTATATGTGTGTGTGTGTGTGTGTACTTGAAGCTGATGCATATTGTTGTACAACAGAAACCAACACAACAGTGTAAAGCAATCACCTTCCAATTAAAAATAAAATTTTAATAAAAATGCGGTTACTATTACTTCATAGGGTGGTTGTGGAGATCAAATGCAGCAAAATATGTAAGATGCTTCACACAGTGTTCAGCATATAATGCATTTGTGGTGAATATGAGATTTTATTAGCATCACTAATAATAAGTCACATAAAAGCTTCCTGGAGAACATTAGCAGGATTCCTCCCTACTGTCAGTGCACGACTGGACTCCCTTTCCTATTGAGACTCTTAAATGAGTCTTTTTCACACTTGATCTTCATGCCTCAGATTAAGGCTGCTGCTGCTGCTGAGGATCTGTTCCTATTCACTATGGGAGGAGGGCCTCTGTCAGGAATTTCCACTTGTTCAAGGGCCACAGGAAGCTGAGGTCATTCCCCCCCACCCCCCGCCCACTACCCAGCTCTTACAATCTTGTCTAGACACTCTGAGGAGGTAGGGGATATAATTACAGCTTGAAACCCTTTACAGGCATCAGCAACTCCACTCCCTCTGCACGTGTGTGACTCAAGCCCCAGGAGGCCAGTGAAATCTGATGACTTGCTTGCCCAGATAAGCTGGAAGTGAAACCCTAGAGGTCCAGGGTCCAGTTGCCCTTAGCACGCAGCATCTTTTACTCAAACCCAATTTCTTCATTTGGTTCAGTTGGATTAAAAGCAGCAAATGCATCTTGCATGCTTCCTAGACGTCCACCCTCTGTGTTCCACGCTGCGCCTGCCTAGTGCTGGTTATCCCCCACGGGCTGCTGAACTCTCATGCCTGCTTCCCTCCGCCCTGCTCTGTGCCTCATGGTTGATCTCTATCAATGACATCCCCAGGCTCTTTTGCCCTCTAGCCTGCAGCTTGATTTGTCTGTGGCAGGAGTTGGTAGGACAGAGTTCAGAAGGCTAGAGGAGAAATAGGTGGGCCCTCCCCACTCATAGCTAGCCTTCTAAGCGGTGACTCCCCGTCATAATCTAGTAATACCATTTTCGCCCCTTGTCCCTTCCAGGATGGTAGCAGCCTTTCTCTGTGGCTAGTCCCTGGCAGGTCACTACCTCCTGCTATTCTCTCGTCCTGCCCATATCTTTTTACATACCACCTTCAATGCACTTTTTGTTGGCCGTCCAGTGCAGCATGTGGGATCTTAATTCCATGATCAAGAATCGAACCTGTGTCCCTGCAGTGGAAATGCGGAGGCTTAACCATTGGCCTGCCTGGGAAATCACAACACTCTTTAATTAAGGCGTTCAGTGAACCATCTGTTCCTTGGCTGGACCCTGACTGACCCAGACAGGATCCTGCCTCAGAGAAGCTCACAGTCGGCTTGGACTGGTTATCTCAAAATCTGTCAGGGGCGTGCCACCTCACAGCTGCTGTATCCAAAAACCAGTTCTATTATGTGCTAAATATTTGTGCTTCACTTGCTGCAGCCCCACTGTTTTGGTTTTTTTTAAACCATATATTAATTTAGGTTCAAAAAGAGACTTTTTATCGTCAGCTAAATAGAAAAAGACTATACTTGCCAAAATAGAAGACAAGGGTAAAAACAAAACAGTATTGTTAAGCTTTTACCTTAGCAGTGTTGTGGTTAAGAACACACTGGATACCCTGTCTAGGGTGGAATCCTGCTTTGCCCATTTTCTGGCTGTGTGACCAAGAGTGAGTCACACAACCTCTCTGTGCCTCGGTTTCTTCATCTGTACATTGGGAATCATGATTCTGTCTACTTAATAGGGTTGTGAGGATTAACCAAATTAATTAGTGCAAATATGTGTCAAGCCCTTAGAGCTCTTCCAGGCACACAGAAAGCCTCATGTGAATTTCAGCTGCCATTGTTTTGATGACAATGATGATGATGATGGTGGTGGTGATGAAATTACCTGACTCAGGCTCTGAGCTGGAGAGTTAATAGCAAGGAGGTGAAATCCTCCAGACTTTCTCCTGGAGGTAATCAGAATTTGGAAAGAACTGAAAACAGTAATTACACATTCATTGAATTTGGTTCAGTGTTGTTTGTTTCTCTGTGTATCATCTAAAATGTGGATGTACCACAAAATCTGGCCTTAGGTAGCACCAGTGAAATACTTCCCACACCTTAGAAAATACAGACAGAGAAACATATAACTGTTATGCAGAACAAGCCAACCAGCAAAATGTGAGAGGCAGCCCAGGGAAATGAGTGACTCGGGTGGAGAGTCCGAGAGAAGCCGCGGGCCAGATTTATCAGAGTCTGAACTGGGGTTGGAAAACAGGCAGATAAAGGGGCTCTTGGGGGTAGAGGGACTAGCCCATTCAAAGGCAGGTGGATGACTTAGCATTGTATGTTCAGGAAAGGACAATGTTCACAAAGAAATCACAACTCCCTAACCACCCCTCCACCGCCCCCCCCACCCCCCAACAAAAGAGGTGTCTACAGAAGCAGTTCTCAAAGTGTGGTTCCCAGAACTGCAGTAACAACAAGATTTAGGAACTTGTTAGAAATGCAAATTACAGGCTTTCAGACCTACTGAATCAGGAACTCTGGAGGTAGGTCTCTCCCAGCAATCTGGGGTTTAACCAGAACTCCAGGTGAGCCTTGTACATCCTAGAATTTAAGAACTACTGGCCTAGAGCAAGATGGGAGAGCACTAGCAATAAATAAGGCTGAGATTTTTGCACACAATAATATTAACAGTAAGAACCCTTTATTGAGCACTTTCTATGTGCTACATATTGTGCTAGTCAGTCTACCCGTTTTATCACCTGTAATCTCCACAAGCAGATATACTATTGATATTATGCCCATTTTACAAATGAGCAAACTGAGGCTTGGGTTGGCAACCGTATGTTCCCAAGGCAATAGAGCTTAGAATAATGAGGCCATTGGGTGGTAGAAAGAAAGCCGGAGGCTGGATTTGAGCTAATTGTCCTAGACTGTCTACAGCTTTGGTGGTAGCAGTGTTCTGTACTGGCATGGTCTGATAATAGCCATTAGTCAACAGTTGACTAGTGAGTATTAGCGTGACAAGCATGAGAGCGGAACTGAATTAGAAACATTACTTCATTTGAAATGAATTTCAATATAAATAACCACATGAGAGCTAGTGGCAACCATGTTAGTGCAAAGCTAAAATCATAGAGCAAGCCTTAAGTTCAGAGGCAGCACTTGGCGTCAGGTCCGTCTGACATCCGCAGCCGTGGGCTTGCCCACTAGTGCGCTAGCCCAGTGCTGAGAAGAACTGGGATCACTTCCGGGCAAGTTCCCGAGGAGGTGCCTCTCTGACTCAGGACGGCACTCTCAGCATTGTGTCCTTAGCTGATTGGCGTTTGCACAGTGGTTGGAGGTAAGGGATAGAAAGGAGCCCCGATCAGCTGGCCCGCAAATGTTCCCAATGGTACAGGGTAGAGCTTTCAGGACAAAGAGATCACACGCTGACCCCATCCTTGCTGAGGCCTTACTGAGCCCCTGCTGGCCCTGACGTCAATAATAGACACTGACCTAACCAGAGACTCCAAGAGGTCTCCTGGGAAAGATATTTTTTAAACTAAGTACCAGAGCTTGAGCACATTTTTTTTTTTTCTTGCTCGATTCTCCATGGAACTGATGGAACATTGGAAACTCCTGCTCCAAGGAATTCTTGGCCTCATCAGTCCTATAAACTGTTCAGTTTCACCTCCTGCCTTTCNTTTTTTTTTTTCCTTGCTCGATTCTCCATGGAACTGATGGAACATTGGAAACTCCTGCTCCCAGGAATTCTTGGCCTCATCAGTCCTATAAACTGTTCAGTTTCACCTCCTGCCTTTCTTTCCACCATCCAATGACCTCATTATTCTAGGCTAGGGGTTGGCAGACTTTTTCCCAAAATGAGCCAGGTAGTAAATATTTTAGCCTTTGTGAGCCATGGAAGGTCTCTGTTTCATGTTCTTCTTTGTGAGAGTTTTTTTTTGTTGTTGTTGTTGTTTTTTTTAAGACAATGTTTTAAAAATGTAAAACCATTCTGAACTCTCCAGGCAGGATCTGGCTCACCAGCCATGGCTTACCATCTGTTCTAGGCTCCCTTGCCTTGGGAATAAATGTATAACAAACTTTTATGGGTATGAGGATGTTCTGGGTGAGTTTGCTGAAACCATAGCTTCTTGTGCTTCTTAGAGATTAAGGTTTAGTGACTTAAGCTGGCGTGTAGAAACTACATGTTTTAACAAATGTTCTAAATGACACTTTTAGTTCATATGACCTGTGGACCACCTTTTGAGAAACGCCATCGCTGGTGGAAGGGCTCTGAGAGCTCATGCATGACCAGTCCCATCATTGGACAAATTGGGGAACTGAGGCCCAGGGGAGGGAAGGGATCCGTCTTCAGAGTACTGAGTTAGGGCTGCAAGGGAAGTGAGCCATAGCAGGAAGAGGCTGCTGCCAAAGGCGGAGCAAAGGAGTTGGAGAGAAACTGGATCTTTGGTGACTTAATTTAACCGCCGGAAACAGACCTCCTCTGAAGGTGGCCAGACCGTTGCACTTTCCACAAAATCCCCTTTCTGACTTAAGCCAGTTTGAGTCAGATGCTCTGCTGCTGGCAGTTGAAAGTGCCCCAACTGATACAGACCCCTCTTTCCACCAGCCTGCTTTGATCCACCTTTTTTGAGAGAACTGTCTTTGAAGGAATACTCTCAAGGCATCATCCAAATGCTTAATCCTTTAAATGTCAAGGCCTTTGTAGTAAGCTGGGTAGGTCACACATACCACCCTGCACCTGAAGGCAGAGTGTGTGGAGTTGAAAGCGGTCCAGGTCCGGAATTGGGAAATCTGGCTTCTAATCTCGCTTGTATGACTGTTTGAAACGGGTGAATTACTTAATTTTCTGAGCCTAGTGTTCTCATCTGAAAAAGGAGGGGCAGAAAGAGCCATTTTTAGGTCATTTTTGTTCTAGATATCACCATTGCGCTCTAAGAGTCAACACGCTTCACTTGGTGATTTTCTTAATTCACTTCTCCCACACATGCTGTCTCCTCCCTTCCTTCCTCCCTCTTCTCTTTCTCTCTCCCCTTCTTCTCTCTTCTTTTTCTCTCTTTCGGAAGAAAAAACACAAAACACAAAACATGAGTGCTTTGACCCTGGCCCAGTCTGTTCTTCCTGGCAGAAATTATACCCCTATGGGGCTCATTTATCTTCACATTTGAATCAACAGCCCTTAAAGATTTCTCTAGGGAATTTGAACATGTCCTTCCTGGTTTGAAGAATGGAGCTAAATGACACAACATGAATTTTGAGCAGGTAGAAACATTTTTTTTTTTCCATTTGGTAAAAAATAATCCGGTTAGTCAGTTGAACAGAGACAATGATTGAAAAAAAACAGTGTGCTCAGCTTTCGGTCTGGTGGTGCAGGTGGAATGAATGACCTGTGTGCGATACCCCTGGGAGTGCAGCCACCCAGTCTTGGCAGGTTCTCTTCTTCATGGAGGGAGCACGTGACCTGATCCCACCTTCAGCAGGTTGTGGCAGGAGCCAGGGAGGCCTGGGTGCTTAACGCACACTCACGTGAAATCATTCTTGTTTGACTTTTCATAACGTTTGTTCTTTTTTTTTCTTTTTAAATCCCCAAGCATTATATGTTCAAAGCAGAAAATGTGGTAAAACAGAAAAGACACAAAGAAGCGGCAACAGACATTGCCAGTAATCCTCCAAGCCGGGCTGACCACATGCCCGTGCTCTCTTTCGTTTCAACCACTTCTTTTCTAATCACCAAAGCGAAAGATGCTCAGTGCTCAAGCAAACAGGCAGAAAGAGCCATTGAGTGTGGTTAATCCCACAGCCCAGGAGCGTCACGGGAAGGCTTTGAAGGTCTGCCCTGCCGGCCCGGCCCGCTTGCTGCCTCTCCTCACCGTTGGGTTGTCCCCACGCACCCGGATTACACGTTCTGTGCATTGAAGCCACCGGGCCTGGCAGAAAGGCACAGTGTATTTGCTTTAGCGTTTTAGAACAATGTTTCCCTGAGGGCTGGACTCCAGGGAGGGGCTGTGCGTCAGAGACCCAGACTTCATGACTCCACATTGAAGTTGGTACAGAGTACTGGGTTTTCTAGATAGCGCTAGTGGTAAAGGACCTGCCTGCCAGTGCAGGAGACATGAGAGATACTGGTTTGATCCCTGGGTCAGGAAGATCCCCTGCAGGACGCATGGCAACCCACTCCTATTATTCTTGCCTGGAGAATCCCATGGACGGAGGAGCCTGGCAGCTACAAGTCCATGGGATCGCAAAGAGTCAGACATGGCTGGGTGACTGAGCATGCACGCACGCGTGTCTGGACTGCTCCCACAGGGGCTTGCTAATTGATTTGAATGCCCACTGTATTCTCGGGTCAAAAGCAGGGTTATTTGCAAGTTAGCTTCAGATGTCCTATTGGAATGGGCTGTCTTTCTCCCCAAACCAGTTCCCCTTTTCTGTCCTTCTGACTTCTGCCAGTAATACCATCACTCTCCCTAATATCCAGGCTCCACTTTCATTGGCCCTGTCTTTTCTGCTTAGAAAAAGTCTCAAATATTTTCTTACAGGATATGTGATAAAGAATGGTAGGATAAACATGCCATTGGCTCAGAAGTCAGGATGACTTGGATTTAAATCCTACTCCTGCCACTTAACCAGTGTGAGAGCTTGGATGCACTAATTAATCTCCTTGAATCTGCTTCAGTCTCTGTAAAAGGTGATAGTACTCACACCATATACTGAGTGTTTACTAGATGCATAACACTCTTCTCACTGCTTTGCATATATTAACTCATTCAATCCTCATGAACACCTTATGGGTATTATACTTTTCATTTTACAGAACAAAGAAATTGGCTCAGAGAGGTGAAGCCACTTGTCCCAGGTCACTCTAAGTGGCCAAGTCAGAGTTCAGAGTCAGATAGCCTGTTTCCAGCCATTCTTCTACTTACCCTTCCAGTGGGGGAAGTATTTACTAAAAGGGCACCGTGAGGATTGAATGGGAATTTACATACAGTGCCTAGAGCAGAACCTGACCAACCTGTATGTCTTACTTTAAAAAGAGTTCTTAGAAAATTTTCCTTTCTAAATTTTATTATCCTGTGCTTTCTTGTTTTGTCTTTTTATTTTTTTAATTTTTGGTGGGGAGAAACTGGGGTAGGAGTTGCAAAAACTGGGATTTTAGGAAATGCATATGGTCTGTAAACTTCAATGGCCAGGTCATAAAAACAACTGTATACTGTTCACTTGCTATGTTCCAAGTACTATGCTAGATGTTTTAAGTAAATGATGTGAGTTCTCATGGAAGCCTGGTGTGATGTACAATGTAAAGTCATTGTGTGGACAACAAGATGCTTGGCCAAGGGTACACAAGTAAGTGAGAAAGTTGAAGCGCAAACCCAGGCTGCTTTAGTTCTGAGCCTGAATTCTTCCTCACTTTTGCTGAAAGAGGTCATTCTTCATGGGGTTAATCCTTTTGCAGGGTGAGAGTTAGGTTCAGGTGGAAATAGATGGGATCCACTTTGAAAGAATGTGGAATGGTCATCCAAAGTGGCTCTGGCATCCGTGGGTAGGGGACCGTTGCTGCAGAGCCCCGAGTCATGGAGACATCAGGTCAGGAGCAATAGCCGGGGCATGAGGGCTGGGAGCTTTTGTAGCGACATGATATCCTCTGTTCCCCAGACCCTCCTGCCTTCTCTTTGTATAAGATCTACTCTGATAGGCAAGGGGGAGGAGAGGACTGAAAACTTTTTTATCTTTGCACTGAAGCCAAAATGTGGTGATTTAGGGCTTAGGCAATGAGATTAGAAAATGAAAGTGGAATCACAGTAAATCTGGAAGCGACTGGGGTTTGTGTTGCAAGGTTTTCTCCTTTTCTTCCTTTTTTCTCCCTTCCCTCCTTCCTTTCTTCCAATCTTCCTTCCTTCTTTTCATTAACAATACCTCCTTTGCCTGTTATGAAGGGATAAAGAATTACATTTACAGAGTTCCTACTATGTTCCTGATGCTTTGTATCAACATTATTTCTTTTGAGCCTTGTACCACCTTTTAAGGTAGAGTGTATATACTAGCCCCATTTTGTAGATGGGAAAACTAAGGCTCAGGAAGCACAGGTACTTGTTCAGGATCTCGAAGAATGAAAATGGGTGAGCTGGGATTTGAAATAGGTCCTGTGACCCCTAAAGCCTGCCATCTCTCTGTGACCCAGGCATGAAAGGACAGGAGTGTGACTTGAGACCACATATAACAGATGAGGTCTAGATGTGCTGTCGCAGTCCAGTGAGGCCCACATTAGGTGCCCAGTGCAGCCCCAAATACACAGTATGGGATCAGGGTCAGTCCTTTGTGGGAAAGAAATGGAATTCTGCCTATGTCCACACTGTGTGTGGAAGTGATCTTGTTCCAAAAATAGCTGCTTGTTTGTTTCACATTTCAGTTGTCAGAATGAAGAAGGGTCTGAAAGAATTAGAAATTGTTTTGGGCAATCTAAGCTTGGTTGGTACAACCAACCAAAGTAAATATGTGGGTAGTAAGTGACCTCCCAGAAAGGAATTCCTACCAGAAGCTTCTTGGTTCAAACTCTGCCGGCTTCTGGATGGTTCCATCTGCAGTTCCTCTGGGCAGTCTTGCCAGACACCTTTGCTCTGCCTGGGAGAATCTCGTCTCTGCGGCTCTCTGCAGTCAGCTGGGGCAGCACAGCCCATGGGATTAGTGGGATTTGTGACCAGCCAGTGAGGTCTGCCCCTAGAGGGCTGGTCAGCAATTCCTGAATGATGCACCACTATGACACAAACAGCCACCAGCTCCCTTAGCTATTTGCTAGAGTTTCTGGGCTTACTTAGGTTATTTCGTGATTTCGTGTGTGTCTAGTGATCCTTTAGTTTTTTCTCTTCTCTTTTTTTGAACATCATTTTTAACTGGAGGATAATGGCTTTAGGATGTTGTGCTGGTTTCTGCTGTACAACGTGAGTCAGCTCTAAGTGTATATAGATCCCCTCCCTCTTGAGCTTGCCTCTCACCCCCACCCATCCCACTCCTCATAGAGCACAGGGCAGAGCTCCTTGTGTTATACAGCAGCTTCCCGCTAGCTATTTCACACATGATAGTTTCACTTTTCACTTTCATGCACTGGAGAAGGAAATGGCAACCCACTCAGTGTTCTTGCCTGGAGAATCCCAGGGACAGGGGAGCCTGGTGGGCTGCCGTCTCTGGGGTCGCACAGAGTTGGAAACGACTGAAGTGACTTAGCAGCAGCAGCAGCTACCCTCTCAGTCACGCCACCTTCTCCTTTCCCAGCTGTGTCCACAAGTCTGCTCTCTCTGTCTGCATCTCTATTCTTCTGCAAATAGGCTTATCATTTTTCTAGATTCCATATATCTATATATATATGCTTTAATACAAAATATTTGTTTCTCTTTTTCTTATTTCACCCTGTATGACAGACTAGAGGGGTAGCTTGCAATCTGTCCTGGGGAGAAGGAACTCTAGACATATAGTCCTTTCACCACAGGCAACTGCCCATGGAATTTTCCCTGATGTCTGTGTGGTTCTCAAGTTTCCTAACCTGTTCACCCCAGCACTTGGAGTTGGCTTTTCAGCTCAGAGAAAAACACTCTGAGTGCCAGGCCACCAGTTTAGCCTTAGGGCTGGGACTAAATAAATAAGGGGGACCCCCCTCCCCTAGCCCAATCCATTTATTTTCAGGGATAGGGCTTGCACAGATGTGGCCAAGAAGCTGGCAGAGAGGTCCCCCGTGCAGCTGCACATGGGCAGGCGGGACCTGCCCCGTCTAAGTCCCACTGTGATTGATGATTGGAATGGAAAAAAAAGGCCACTGCAGATGGACAGGCAGCTGGGATAAGTGAAAAACAACAGTGCCTTTTCCTGGCATCTGTCCCTGTTTGAGGTTGGATGGGGGCACTATAGGTAGTCCAGCAATGAGGAGCATAGGCTTTAAAGTCAGACAAGGGGTTCAGATCCCATCGCTCACTGGCAGGACAACTTGGGCGAATTTGTAATCACTTTCTTGAAAGGGGAAAGGGATAGTAATACCTGTCCCTTAGAGTTGTTCTGAGGATAACATGAGGCAACACCGGGGAAAGAAGTTATGGCAGAGCCTGGCAAAAGGCTATGATTATTTTGTGATTATTTAAAAATAGTCAGCCCAGTACCCGGCACTGGGGAAATGCTTCATAAACAGCAGCTGTCTCATGGGATCTTGGAATGCCAGCACTGCGAGGGATCTCGTCTGAAGCCAGGTTAATTCTATCTCCTCTCACAGGTGAGGAGTCTGAGGACTGGAGAGCACCACTGGCTGGTCCAGGACCGCACTCCTAGCTCGTGGCAGAGAGGGCTGACCACATCACACTGCCTGACTTCTCTCCCTTTGAGGACCACTCTGCTTTGCTCATCAGCCTTAGTTTGGGGTTTTAAAGGCCGGATTTGCGAGGGGAAATTCTATTTTGCAGAGCCTTGCTGAAGGGGGTCCTGGTTTCCAGTTCTGTTTGATCTGGGAGTCAATGGCATGCTTGGGGGGGGGTGGGAACAAACACTAGACTTGGCAGCTGCAGACATGGGTTCAGATTTTGCCTGTAAATCATCAGTTCTGTGGTCTTGGGTCAGTGACTAAACTCTGAGATTCAGTTTCCGCAGTCCTTCCCAAGGTCTGTCTAACTATTTTTGGGTGCACAGGTGGGCTAGGGTACTCCTGAATCCCCTGCGTGTGGTGCTGAGTCCCACAGTTCCCATGGGTCACTTTTGTTCATGGATGGATGTGTAATTAGTTGTTAGAAAAGGGGAAGGGAAGAATGTCTTAAGCTGCCATGATGCTGACATTGGCCCTGAGACTCAGTTTCCTCTTTGGTAACGTGGGGATATAAAGAGTACCCATCTCAAAATGTGCTGATGAAAATTATTGATTTAATATAAAGAGCTCAGAACAGTGCTGGGTACATAATACACAATAAACATTGCTGTTATCATTATTCCTAAAGGTCAGGTGCACGGTCTAGGTACTTGGAAGCTTTTCCTGCCCCAGGCTAATTTTTTGCCTTGGCGGTTGAGTTGGTGGTCTTGTTCACAAGACAAGGGGATAGCTGAGCAGCTGTAGGTGGAGTGGTGGCATGAGAGTACCCAGAATTCATGGGACAGGAGGGCATGGACTTATCTGGCATGGATTTGGAATGGACATCTGAAGCCTCTGTGGTGGTGGCTATGAGAGACACATATTGCATCATGCTTGCTATTTTTTTGTGGCTGGAACAGAGAAGAAGCTTTTCTTGGTTCAAACAGGAGTCACAAGGAAGGCCAAGCAGAGAAGCAGGGCAGCTGTCAGGAAAATTCAGGCTGGGGTGGGCTTAGTGCCCGGGCCGGCAGCCTGCAATAGGGAGGAACCCTGCACAACCGTGACTCACCCTCCTCCCCTCGTCCAGCTGCTGGGGAGGAGGAAGGAAACTAGCATTTTCCCACCGCCATTGTGTACCTGACAGGTTCATCAATCTTAGCTCAGTGCATCCTCTTAACCTCTCAAGCTGGTTGAGAGGGTTTTTTTTTTTTTTTTTTTTAACTGAAGAGGAAGAGCAGAGAAGTGTCCAAGGGCACAGGGAGGCACAGAGCCAGCCTATAAGCCTGGAGTCTCGATGCCAAAGCCCACCTTCCTTTCATGGCATTGGATAGACCTCACTGGCCCAGCCGCATATCAGTGGCAGCATCTGGCTTAGCCTTAATCAGCACGTGCATGGGTAGAGGAGACAGAAATTGATGAAGAGGCAGCCAGCTGCTGGAGCTGATGGCCTAAGCAAAGGGGAGGCTTGAGCCCAAGACTCCTTCCTGGTTCGGGTATCCTTCACTGGCTGACCCCATCTTTCACCTTCCGGCTCCCAGGGACCTGGGAAGACCCTTGGCCTGGAGAGGGCAGCCTGTCCCAGTGCCAGCTCAGCAGGCTTGGCCCTTGTAACAATAGCTGGAAGGGCCTTTTGGAGCAAGTACTTCCTGAAGTGCCCAGAACAGCCGCTGCCGTCCTGGGGCGCAGGAACAATCACGGCGCAGGCCAGCTCCCGCCCTCCTGGGAGCCTCGGGGACTGAGACTTCGGGCTCCAGGAGGGCTGGGAGGGTCAGGAGGGCCAGGCAGACCAGAAGAGCAGGGATCAGACTGACCACAAGCCTGCACAGTGCAGGACAGAGCTCAGATTTCTTTTTCTCTTTTTCACATTGAAGCTGGATGGAAAAATCCTAGATTCTCACTTTTCCTTACCTTTCCTGTAAACCAACTGCCTCATCCTTGATCTTTGTACCTCTATCATTTTTCTTTAGGCTTTGTAAACAAGGAAAGGGAAAAGGAAAAAAAAAAAAACAGCCAAAAGGAAGAAATAATTTCTGGAATCAGATGATGCACTCATTTAATCATTCAGCAACACTGAATGAGGCCTGGTATGTACAAAACACAATGGGGAACAAAAACGGATGACTCAGTATTCANACAAGGAAAGGGAAAAGGAAAAAATAATTAAAAAAAAAAACAGCCAAAAGGAAGAAATAATTTCTGGAATCAGATGATGCACTCATTTAATCATTCAGCAACACTGAATGAGGCCTGGTATGTACAAAACACAATGGGGAACAAAAACGGATGACTCAGTATTCACTCACTTAATCAACTTATCTATTCATTTCATACAAATGACACAGCCCTGCCCCAGTGCCAGGTGTTGTGGACGTGGCGATGCCTGGGTGGCTTGGGCTCTGCCCAGTGTGGGTGGCAGATAAGTGAGCCAGGAGTCGAAATACCCAGTTTACGTGATGAGTGCTAGCAGAGGAAGTGCAGGCGATGAGGGGCATGCAGGAGGGCAGCAGACCCCGGACAAGAGTCCGAGAGAAGGAGCTGGAGGAAGCCTGGGGGAAGATAACTCAGGCTGTGTGGTGGAGGAAGTTCTCCCAGGAAGAGATATTGCCATTTGTGAAGCTGGATGGGATAGGAATGCATGTTTTCCAAGAAACATCAAGTAGGTCCCTGTGCTCAGTTTGCGAAAGGAATGATCACTTCCAGTGGTCATGACTCCAGCCCGCCTGGGTTAGAGTCCTCACTTGGCCACTTCTTACTGGGTGTGCTTGGCCAAGCTGTCAACCTTTCTGTAAGGAACTTTTCTTGTCTGTAAAATGGAGAGAATGAAGAAAACAGTCTGCATTTCATAGGCTGTGATAAAGATTATGAGGCACTAACACATGAGAAGTGCTTCGGGGCTGTGACTGGTGTGCAGTGAGCCCTAGGGAAGTCATAGCTGGGGAGAGGTGGGGATGGCCACAGAAAGCTTGGAGAAATGAGCTCCGACTGTGAGCCAAGCTCTAGCAAAGTGGGCTTCCCAGGTCGCGCTAGTGGTAAAGAATCTACATGCCAATGCAGGAGACACAGGAGATGTGGGTTCAAATCCTGGGTGGGGAAGATCCTCTGGAGCAAGCACTGGCGACCCACTCCAGTATTCTTGCTTGGAGAATCCCATGGACAGAGGAGCTGGTAGGCTACAGTCCATAGTGTTGCAAAGAATCAGACACAACTGAAGCAACTTAGCGCACACACACACATACTCTAGCAAACCAAGCAGAATCAGAAAGACCCACTCCTGTCTTTGGGAAATCTGCAGAACTGAGTTGGTGAGAACTTGGACCTGGAATCAGAGACACATGAATTCCAGTCTCATCTCCTCCGTGTGATCTTGGGCAAATTATCTGCCCTTCCTGAGCCTCGCTTTTCTCCTTTGTAAAATGGGTATAATGACAGTACATTTCTTATATGGTTAGGGTGAGAATCAACTGAGGTAATTTATATAATATAAATAGCATTGCAAACACAGTGTTAGAAAAATGGTAGTTATGATGGCAGCTGGTAGAAGATGAAACAGAAATAACCCCAATATTAATATAAGTGCAAATACCTTATAATAATCAAGAGGATGGTGCCCTTGGATACTGTGGCTACAACCTCTCAGTGGTTCCTACAATTAAGAGTGCTTTTTCACTGACTTCATCCCCTGGCTTCATGTTTCCTGCTTGCTTTCTACTTTAGCTATCCTGTTTACATCTATACTGGAAGGCTCCACTTCTAAACCTTTGGATCACAGGTGAGACATCATTTACCAGGAGAAGTCTTCCCTGACCACAGGTGTGATCGAGTTTATGTCCCCCTGCTATCCGCTCTCTAGTACCCTTTATTTTGGTTAGAGTCTGCCATTCCATTTAGCTATAAGCGCCATGAAGCCAGAGATCATATCTGTTTTTACTTATTATTATATCTGTGGCACTTAGTATAATCCCCAGGTTAAGAATCGATAAATATTCATCAAATGAATGAATATCAAGAATACAGCATAAGATTCAATTCTTAGACAGGGAGAAGCTGCCCCTCTATGTTCTCTAAGTCAAAACAGCAGACACGAGACCCCTGTTTCTTTGCCTGGACAGCAGTGTAATTGATCCATCCCACTGTAATGAACTGGAGGGCTGTTTAAGAGCTTATATAAATGTCGAAACCTTTGGCAGCCCTTCATTTCCCTCCGCTTTTGCCATGACTCAAAGCACGGAAATCTGTCTAAAGAGAAAGCTTTCAGAGAACACCCACACCCGACGGTGGAGACCGTAGAAGAGTGCAGCACAGGGAAACGCTCCTCGGTGAAGGCTCAGGGGGTTCTGGACAGGTTTCCAAAGGCATATGGAGACAAGATGTCAGTGTGAGCTTGTTTCTCTGACAATCTGAAATGCTTTTAACCAGCAAGTTTCCAAGAGGCTTTTAAGTGAAGAGGTTAATGTTGTAGGTTTATAAATAAATGGATGTTTGTGGTGACTTCACTGTGGTTCATGTGACAGGGTGAACTGTGGGGAGAGGAGGTGGTGCCTTGAATCAATAGCTTAACTGCTTCTTCTGCCTTTTGGTTCCTTGAGCAGGAGGAGAGAGAGCCCTGAATGAGGCATGGGGGGAAACTTTCTTTCTAATCCTAGCCTTGCCTCTGACTATCTGTGTGTGACTATGGGCAACAAAGTAAGAGTTCTCAGCCTCTCTTCCTTCATTGTCCAATGAAAAAAAAAAACCAAACCAAAACTCATTAAAGTATTGTAAAATTAACATGTAGTAGCTATCTCTAGAACTCATGGAGTCCTTACTACTTGTCAGTACTTCTATGAACTTTGTTGATCTTCTCAGCAACCTATGAGATAGATTTTACTGTTATCGCCCCCATTTTACAGATGAGAACACTGAGGTGTAAAAAAATTAAAAACCTTACCTTCCCAAAGTCACACTGCTGCTAAGTGGTGGAGCCAGGATTTGAACACAGATTGCCTGGCTCTGGAATTGGTTTTAATAACTGTGCTACACTATACTGTCTCTCAAAGTAGGGGGGCACATGGCTTGGGAAGGGCTTTAAGAAGAAGAGAGCTTAATTGCTTCCTGGCTGGCCAGGATCTCAACAGAGTCTTCAATGGGAAAGAGAAGTGGGGAGCGGTGTTGAAAAGTGAACTTTTCATTTTTATAGCTACTACTGGGGAACTTTGCTGACTAAGGTCCGTCTAGTAAAAGCTATGGTTTTTCCAGTAGTCATGTATGGATGTGAGAGTTGGACTGTGAAGAAGGCTGAGCACCAAAGAATTGATGCTTTTGAACTGTAGTGTTGGAGAAGACTCTTGAGAGTCCCTTGGACTGCAAGGAGATCCAACCAGTCCATTCTGAAGGAGTTCAGCCCTGGGATTTCTTTGGAAGGAATGATGCTAAAGCTGAAACTCCAGTACTTTGGCCACCTCATGAGAAGAGTTGACTCATTGGAAAAGACTCTGATGCTGGGAGGGATTGGGGGCAGGAGGAGAAGGGAATGACAGAGGATGAAATGGCTGGATGGCATCACGGACTCGATGGACGTGAGTCTGAGTGAACTCCGGGAGTTGGTGATGGACAGGGAGGCCTGGCGTGCTGCGATTCATGGGGTCGCAAAGAGTCGGACACGACTGAGTGACTGAACTGAACCAAACTGGGGAATTTGAGTGCCGAGACCCTGAGCTGGGAGACAGTATGGACTTAGGTCAGGGTTGGCTCCTTGTGTAACTGTTAGGGTGAACTACTAATCTGATCTGAGCTTCATAGCTCACCTGAAAAATGGACCTAGAGATTAGCATACTAAATGAAGTCAGTCAGACAGAGAAAGACAAATGTAGTGTGATATCACTCATATGTAGACTCTAAAAAGAAGATACAAATGAACTTATTTACAAAGCAAAAATAGACTCACCCAGCATAGAAAATGGACTTAGGGTTACCAAAGGGGAAGGTGGGGAGGGATACACTGGAAATTTGGGATTCATAGATGCACACTACTATATACAAAAAAAATAATTAAGACTCACTGTACAGCACAAGGAACTATATTAATATCTTATAATAATTTGTAATAGAAAAGAATCTGAGAAAGAATATATATTTCTAACTGAATTGCTTTGTTGTATACCTTAAACATTGTAAATCAACTGTATACTTTGTTAAAAAAATTGGCCTGTCAAGATTATAGGGTGTTTTATGAATTACATGAGAAATTGGCACACAGTGGTCACTCAGTAATTTCCAACCCCCCCTTTTTCTCATGGCTGCAAGAAGATGAATTTATTTAATCACATCTTAAAAGTGGTTTGGGATATATTTATTTTCTGGGTTCTTCAGACAAGCTGCATTTGTCTATCAAAGAGCAATTTCCTGGTCTTTTGTTCTGAGGCAAATGGCCATTTCCCATGAGGTTTTAGCCTTGTTAGGGGTAGGGTCTCAACCCCATTTCAGTGATGAGCTGGAAATGGATATGAAATATGAGACCATTGGGTTCCATACACCTTTACTGGGCACCATTTCCATGCCAGGTGTCTGAATCTAGGGACTTGGTTGTTCAACCATGAAGCCAACTGGATGATTGGCTGTGGCCTTGGCTGTGAGACCCGAGGAACTGGTTAAGGCTTCCTATTAAGGAAGCAGGAAGCCAAGATCACCAGCAGATAAACTGAAGCCAGCCTCCAGGATGGCTTCTTGGAGTCTTTTGCCAGACAGTCCAGACAAAAGCTCTAGTGAGGTCAGGAGGGACAGGGAGGATACACAAAAATTTGAAAGCTGGATTGGATCTGGAGAAGCTTGAGATCCAACTGGGAAAGGTTCTAGATAAGCCCAGGTAGACATGTGTGTGTGCGTGCTTAGTTGCTTCAGTTAGGTCCCACTCTTTGTGACTCCATGGACTGACTCTAACACCCCAGGATCCTCTATCCAGGGGATTTCCCAGGCAAGAATACTGGAGTGGGTTGCCATGTCCACCTCCAGGGAAACTTCCTGATCCAAAGATCGAACTGGTGTCTCCTGCCTTGCAGGTAGATTCTTTATCACCAGGGCCAGCTGGGAAGAGGTACACGGCTGTGAGTGCCAGGTGTTAGCCTGAAGACGGAGGGTGGGGATAGGGCTCAGATGGTATATTCAGCACTGGAAGAGAGCCAGATAAAACCTGATATTCTCTTGCTCAACCTGTCCAGGGGCAGACATTTTAGGTGGGGGGCCACATTGAAACAGGAAGGAAAACTGACTTTGCTTCTGCCCCTGCCTACATGGTGATAATAATATTTGTATGTATTGAACATTTACTGTGGGTCAGGGACTGTGAGTTCTTCCCGGGTGGCTCAATGGTAAAGAACCCACCTGCCAAGCAAGAGACACAGGTTCAATCCCTGGGATGGGAAGATTCTCTGGAGAAGGAAATTGCAACCCACTCCAGAGTTCTTGCCTGGAAAATGCTATGGGCAGAGGAGCCTGGTGGGCTACAGTCCATGGTGTCGTGAAGAGTTGGACACGACTCAGCAACTGCACAGCACAGCAGCACAGGGACTGTGAACACACAATCTCCTTTAATATCCAGAGCAAGCCTGCAGCATTAGAACCTATTTTCTCCATCTTATAGACAAAGAACCTCTGGAGTTCAGGAATATGGGATCACTAAGTGTTGGTCAAATATTTAGAAAACATGAGGGCTGAACCAATGATTTCCAACTCCTTGGCTTCCTCTCTTGGCATGTTTTCTGGGCTCCTGATCTTTCTCCATTCACATCCTTTCTTTTTCCCCTGGCCAGGTCCGAGAGGGCCCTTGTGGTTTAATTAGTAACCAGAAAATTTGCTGTCTGTTTCCATTTCTCCCACTTGCAAGCTCTTAACAAAGAGCTGGTGTGCCTTCTCTCCCTCTACCAACTTTGGCCACCTGGTTTGAGGACAGCTTCTCCTATTAGTGTTAGGATTTCAAGGGGGTACAAGTTTTCTGAGCTTGGGGTAGAGGACCCTTGAGTAGCACCATATAGGGTCCCTTACAGGCATGAGCAGCCCTCTGACAATTAATGACATTTCAGGAGAGAACCCTGAGACATATTCTCCTTCCACTGAATGGTGCCCTTGCCTATTGGTAAGTCTTCCCCATTAATGCCTGTTTTCCTGTGTTTTGCAGCATTCATCTCAGGGCTCTGGGGGAAGTCTGCCTGGCCGAATGTCCTTGCAACATTTTACTCAAGGTCTTTTGGGTTGTTATGCAAACATAACACCTCAGGCAGTATTCTCTTGGCTACGAAGAGATTGGAAAAAATATTAGACTCCCTTTAAAAAAAACTTTTAATTTAATATTGGAGAATAACTGATTAACAGCATGGTCCTGCTGGTAAAAAATTCACCTGCAATGCGGGAGACCTGGGTTTGATTCCTGGGTCAGGAATATCCCCCTGGAAAAGGAAATGGCAACCCACTCCAGTATTCTTGTCTGGGAAATCCCATGGACAGAGGAGCCTGTTGTGCTATAGTCCATGGGGTCACACAGAGTTGGACACGACTGAGCAACTAAGCATGAACAGGAGCTCAATAGCTGATTAACAATGAATGTTGTGATAGTTTCAGATGGATAGCAAAGGGACTCAGCCATACGTATACCTGTGTTCATTCTCCCCCAAACTCCCCTCCCATCCAGGCCGCCACATGACATTGAGCAGAGTTCGCTGGTCTAGAGTAGGACCTTGTGGGTTATCAATTGTAAATATAGCAGTATGTACATGTCTATCCCAAACTTCTTCACTATCCCTTCCCCACATCTTTCCTTCCTGGCAACCGTAAGTTCATTCTCTAAGTCTGTGGACTCCCTTTCTATTGAACAGAAAGTGTACATTTTCACCTTGTGCTCAAGGTGTTGATATTGTCATGGACACAGCTAGATCGGACGTTAGAAACAGCTTTGTGGTCAGTCTAGTTCCCATCCTCTCTTCTAAGTGTAGGGCCTGAGGGCTAGTTTTGGTATCTGTCTGGAGGTGCTTCCTTTCCTCTACCTCATTCACTCAATTTGCATGACTTGAGGTGCCCACTAGGTGTCAGGGAATGTTCTAGATGGTAGTGATATGAGATAGACCCTGCTTTCAGAGACCTTTCAAATTCTATAAGGGTGATTGACATTAGAGTAGGCAATTACCGATATGATAAGCACTCTCATCAGGGAAGCAACAGGTGCTACAGGAACTCATAAGTGGAGCACTGCCTAATGAGATCAAGGAAGACTTCCTGACAGAAGTAACTACTGAGCTATGCTGACACTCGTGAGGCATTGATGAGTGAAATTTCCATGAATTGAATCATCAAGGCTTGAACATTTTCTTTCTTCAAAGGGGATAGTTAAATTCACTGTATTAATGAAGATTGAGCAGAAATTTGAAATAATTTGAAAAATTCTAATTAAAGACTCATGTCTAAAATTAAAAAAAGGTCTCAATTTCTCCCTTCCATCTCCTTCACCCTTAGGGGTGGGCAGACCTATAATTTAACCTGGGTATGGTGGAATTTTTTGAATCCTAATTGACATTGACAAACAAGAGGATGTTTAAAAGAGGGGGTCACCAAGAGGTGGAGAGACTTGAACCTTTGTCATATAAGGACAGGATTGTATATTTTAAAGGCATGAATGTTTTCTTTATTACAATGTTAAAAAATGTGCATTATTTCCAGATTACTCTTTTCTAAAAATAACAGCTTTATTGAGATAATTCACATGCAGTTCATTACATAGGATACAATTCAGTGGATTTTAGTAGATTCCACAACTATCACCACTATGTAAGTTCAGAACATTTTCATCAGTCCCAAAGAAGATTTGTACCTATTGGTCACTCCTTACTATTTTCTCCCCCCAGCCCCTTGCAGCAGCAATCTACTTTCTATCTCTAAGGATTTACCTATTCTGGCCATTTCATTATAAATGGACTTATATAACATGTGGCCTTTTGGTTTCCTGTTTCTTTTACTTAACGTAATAATTTCAAGGTCTCATACATTCTTGATAAGGTATAAATTAGCTCCATATTTGGATAAAAATGTGTTACTATCAACCAAAAATTTAAATGCATATACTCTGATTCAGAAAGTTTATGTCCAAGAATTAATCCCTCAGAAATGTTCTCACAAGACAGTTGTGAAAAGACATTGATTGAAACATCAACAAAGACTAGGGAAAAAAAAAAAAACAAACTAAAGTCTTTCAGTTAGGAATCTGGGTGAATGTATTACAATCTATAGTGGAGTGATGTGCAGACATTCACAGAATGAGTAGGTCCTGTATGAAATGGTGTGGAATGATCTCCAGAAAGTATTGATAAGTGAATATAAGGGAACATAGCAAGTCAGAGAACAGTGTATAAAGCTGACTTTCACCAGTGTAAAAAAAAAAAAGTGTGCATATACATTTGTATGTGTGTGTGTCACACATACAGAGAGTGAGAATGAGAGAGGGAGAGAGAGGGTGGGAGGATACGGAGGGAGGAGGGAGGAATAAGACAAAGGAGAGGAGGAAAATATCTCTGGCAGGATGTCTAAAAATGATTAATAATGATTGTCTCCAGGGAAGGGACACAGGAAAGGGGGTCCAGAAGAGAGGGAGGGGAATAGAGGGAGACTTACTTCAGATTGCTCTCTTAAAAAAATTGAACCAATTTATAGACATGCAAATATTAGGATTGTATTTTAAAGGGGATATAGTAAGGCAGCAGAGCCACGAGAAACCCCACATTTTGCCTGGGACAGAGTAGACCTCCGTTCTCCTCCTATTCATTAAATAGTACATACATTCCAGATGGAATGCCCTATATGGTGACTCAGTCATTAATAACATGACCACTTGTGCAGTGCCAAGATTAGACAGCCAAAAGCCGAGAGTCTGTTGTGTTGAAGTGGTGCTGGGTGGGAAGCACTCTCTCCAGAGATCAGGGCAGGGTATGACTTGCCAGAGGAGGATTCATAGAATGTTTAGACTGTGACTCATGAAGGTCGCAGATGAATAAATAGCTCTCTTTCTGCTGTGACTGTTGACAGGACTGGTGACAGCTTACCTTTGCAGTTGCAAAAGAAAAAAAAAAAGAAAAAAAAAAACAAACCACCCTGATTCTGATTTTTGACAAGTCAAACTTTCCTAACCAGCCAGGCCCTGCAGAGGGACCACCATGAACCTAGCCAAAGGCAAAGGGCAATGAAGCAATGGGTGCTCTTGAAAGCTATGAAATCAGAAAAGCAGACATCTCCTCCCAGCCTAGGAGGAATTGTCACTGGGAAGGAAGGAATGGAGGAAGGAAGCTTTGCCGTCCCACAATTGGAGTGGTTATCTTGTTTCTTCATGTGGCTAGTTGGCCATAGACTACCACTTTGTTAATAGCCTTAGAGTCTCAAAATTCCAATGAGAAGAAACACGATCCTCTTTTGGAAACATTATATAATTTAGGATATATTTGGTTACAAGTAACAAAAAATCTGACTGATAGTGCTTAAGCCATAAAGATGGTTAATTATCTTATGTAATATGAAGACTGGAAGTAAGTACTCTAAAGTGAGAGCTTTAGTACAACAATGTCATCAAGATGCCAGGAACATTTCCATTCTCCATACATATGTGGGTCATTGATTCTGGTTTCCCCATGGCTGCAAATGGCTACCATATTCCTAGATATCACAACAGTATTCAAAAATAGAAAGCTGATAGGAGGGGTGTAGATAGGCAAAGGGTTCTTTCCTTGGAATGACTATGCCATTTTATCAGTGAAGGGACAAAAGTATCACAGAAGCCCTCCCAGCTGACTTACACTTATATATAATTGATCAGAACACTATTAATCAGAATTGGATCATGTGTCCGTCTACCTTTAGCTGCAAGGGAGACTGGCAAAATGAAACTGTTAATGAACAGCCATGAATGACTTAGACATTATGATTCAACCCCACAAGCCTGGACACTTTGCTGTCTTGCCTGTTGTCAAGGAAGAAATTTATTGAAGGCAGGGAATGGTTTCTATCATATACCCTTAGAAAGCTACTTAAACATTATACTATGAAGACACATCATTAATATAAAATTTAAAAAGACAAGGATAGAGGTGTGAGTAAGTAGAATTTTCAAGGCAAGAAGATCTACAGGGATATGATGTATCCCAGAGACTTAGAGGGTGCTCATAGAGGATTGCAGAGAAAAACAACATCACTTAACATGCCCTTTGCTATTCTCATCCTCTGTGAACCTTCCCAGCCTCCCCAGGCAGAGTCCCAGATCTTTCTCCCTGCTCCTGTTGCACTCTGCACACGCCTTGATCACACCCATCACCACACTGAATTCAGAGTCAACGGAAATTTATTGGGTCCCTACTCAGTCCCAGTCCTATGTATCGTGTCTTTCTGCATCAGTGCTGGGAGATCTTCCATTGGTTCCCATTGTCACTGAGGAATGGGCTTTCATTGAAGGTAAACCCAGGTGATCATTTAACTAAGCTCACAAGGCCTTTTGTGCTCACTCCAAGGTATTTAATTCTTCAGTCTCACGTTTCCCCACTTACTTCTCTCTGATTCCTGTATTTCATACACACTCAACTCACGGAAGCTGCCCCTCTCTCCTCTTGACACCTATGCACCACTATCCTTCTGCACAGAACATTCTTCTTTCCCTTCGGTGTCTGGTCAACCTCTACTCACCCTTCCAGCTTTAGCTTAGGTGTCACTTCCACTGGAGAGCCTTTGCCAGCTCCCAGGCTGGGCTTGGTAGCTTTGCTCTGTGTTCCTTCACACTCTGCATATCTCTTGGTAGTGGAACTCTGGGTTTCCCAGCGGTGGGACTGGGTTGCATTCACCCCTTCATTGCCAATGCTGGGTACAGTGCCTGATTCATCCTGCCTGAATAGCTGAGTGATAGAAGTTTTTTTTAAAAAATCAAACATTTTGTGCCATATCAGCTGGCAGAGCCCACAGGTGCAGCCCTGGTCCAGAGGAAGAGACCACTGAGCACTCACTAGGACTGTAGTAGAGTAAACCTGGGCCAGCTGCCCTGTCAGTGTGTGACCCTGGACAAAGCATGTCCTCTCTTTGGAAACCAACATTTCTCTTTTTAAAGAGAGGGAGAGAGAGAGGGGTTGGGGGAGCAGGGAAAGGAATTTGTTTTCAACTTTCAAAAATAAAAATCAGGAAATGTCTCCTTTGTTTTATTTCCCTAAAGAAATATCACACTAAAGTCTGATCTCAAAAATGTAATACTGGAGAGGCTCTGGCTGAAGCAGGGGGACACCAAGTTTTTGGTGTTGTCATAAGTCACCACCACTGTTAGTGGCTTAACACCAAGTGAGCTGAGTATTTTACAGGTCTGTGGGTGAGAAGTCAGAGGAGTCTCACTAGGTGAAAATCAAGGTGTTGGCAGGGCTACAGCCATGGAAAGCCTGGAGGGGTGAACAGTTCCTGGCTCACAGCCCTTCCTGTCTTCAAAGCTAGCACCGTGGCCTCTCTCTGACCATCCTCCCGTAACCACAGCTCCCTCTGACCACAGCCGGGAAAGATTTTTCACTTTTAAGGTCCTGGGTGATTAGATTGGGCATAGAGTGGATAATCCTGGGTAATCTTCCCATCTCAGGGTCCTTAACTTCATCTCATCTATAAACTTCATCATAGCCATAAGCTTTGTCATGCCCTTTTGCCATGCAAGGCAACATATTCACAGATTCTGAGGCTTAGGACATTAACATTGCTGTGGGGCCATTATTCTGCTGCTGCAAGTCAGTGGGAGCAAAGTGGGCTTGATAGGAGCCTTTCACTCTGGCTTTACCTTCTTGGGCAAGCCCTTGACCTCACAGTGTTCCCTGAAGTCCTAGAGCCGAGTTAAGGATCTCAACAATCTCTCATTTTTCTAAAGAAGACATACAGATGGCCAATAGACATATGAAAAGATGATCAACATCCCTCATTATTAGAGAAATGTCAACCAAAACTACAATGGGGTACCGTTTCACACCAGGCAGAATGGTCATCATTAAAAAGCCTACAAATAATAAATGCTGGAGAGGATGTGGAGAAAAGGGAACCCTCCTACACTGCTGGTGAGAATGTAAATTGGAGTGGCCGCTATGGAAAACAGTATAGAGGTTCCTCAAAAACTAAAAATAAAGTTGCCATATGACCCACCAATCCCACTCTTGGGCATATATCCAGAGAAAATTCTAATTTGAAAAGATCCATGCACCCTAATGCTCATTGCCACACTATTTACAATAGCTAAGATATGGAAGCAACTTAAATGTCTGTCAACAGATGAATGGATAAGGAAGATGTGGTACATATATATAATATATATATCTACACATATACACACAATGAAATATTAATCATAAAAAAGAATGAAATAATGCCATTTGCAGCAACATGGATGGACCTAGAGATTGTCATACTAAATGAAACGACTCAGACAAAGACAAATCCCATATGCTATCACTTGTATGTGGAATCTAAAAATGATACACATGAATTTATTTACAAAACACAAACAGACTCATGTACATAGAAAAATGCATGGTTACCAAAAGGGATAAAGGGGGAGGGATAAATTAGGAGTTTGGGAATAGCAGGTACAAAGTACTATATACAAAATAGATAAACAATAAGGTCCTATTCATACTATATAGTACAGGAANATGTCTGAGATTTCTTCCAGGCCAGTGAGCCTTTAGCTCCAGAAACGCCGTTTGTCACTTTGCTTTAGACACTGCTTTTATCATCCTCCTGGGGAACTCCGTGTGTGTGTGTGTCTAACAGAGAGAGACATAAGATAGAGACAGAGAGACAAAGAGAGTCACACAGAAAGAGACAGAGAGACACAGAGAGAGAGAGGGAAAAACAGATTGCACTGGCATGTAAGGTGATGGGAAATGACCCAGTAAGGCCCCTGGAAACAACAGTGATCTCCTTTCTAGCCTCATTCAAGCAAGTAGGATCTCATTTGGCAGGCAGCAGGATGCCTGAAAAATGCCAGGTCCCTGAACATCAATGAATTTTGCATTTCCAAATAATGGGTTTATGATTAAGCTCCAATAACTCAAATGAACCTTCCGTGAGGAATGCCAGATTCAGCTGGTAATTCTTATTCTTTCAAATCCCTTCCCCCCCTTTATTTTTTAGATCTTTGCCTCCAGTCCCTCAATCACAACCATGAGTGAGGAGTTAATGAAATTCTCTGATGACATGGAGATGCTTCCTCATGATGGTGAATTCATCTTGGCTATTGTAGGAAAGGACACTGAAGGGCAGGCATGAAGCTGGAAAGGCAGAGGATTCTCTAGAAATTTAGGATCCTTGCTTTCTTCCTCTGGGAGACTGGTGTAACACTGACCTCTAGCTGGATGGAGCGAGTGAATTCAGCTGGTGCCTTCTACTCTGGCTGAACGTTGTCAGACGTTGGCTGGTGTGAAATGAAAAGAGAACGTTTGGAAATCTTCTCTTCCTTAAGGATGCTTCCGGTATCCTGCTTGGCTTCCCTTCTCTTCAAATAACAGTATCACCATTTGTTTAGCATTCATGATGTACTAGGCCTTATGAGTTCCCGTTTTAGCTCTAGTTATTCCCAACAACCCTGTGAGGTAGATGCAATTGCATCCATTTTCCTGGCAGGAAGACCGAGGCTCAGAGAGTTTTGCAATTTGCCTGGCACATACTCTTAGGAGCTGGCTGGACCAGTATTCTAAGTCCGGTTTGTCCACTCCAAAGCCTGTCCTCCTTCTCCGGACTCTTGAGTCTGGTTGAAACCCCAGGGAGGGTTTGGGTGTGTGTTCTACTCTTGGGGGCCTGCTCTTTGGGAAAGATCTCTCGATCAGCGTGCTTATTTGTTCTGCTTCTACCTGACTAATTCCTGTTTACATTCAGAAGCTGGGCTGAATCTCCTTCCAGATACGTCAGTTTCTGTAAAAGAAGCCAGCTGTCTCCCAGGCCCCTGACTTTGGTGATAACATCTCCGTTTTCACAGACTGTGAGTTCTGTTTTAAGCCATCGGGTGACTGGTTAGTAGTGAATCAATGAAGCTACCCAATCATGACCTAGCATGGAATTTGAAAAATCTACTGAGGGATGAAGTGTCCAAGAAAGTGCAATTCAGCTTTCAGTTTACCTTTTCTGTGTGTTTTTAAGATGTGTTGGTTGAGATTTTTCTGGTTGATGGATGGATTTCAAACTGTTAAAATGGGATTGGAGGTAAAATGTAGGAAAAGAGTTTCATTCTCACCTTGATGAAATGATTCAGCTGAGCATGTGGGTGGTGAGATGGGTGCAATAAGAGGAGTTTTGAAAAAAAAACAAACAACTAATAAAAGTTCTGTTTCTTTAAAACACATATTAGCTGATGTAAAGATGATTGTGGCTTATGTAATGGGGTATTTCAGCTTTCTCTGGTGGGGAGTCCCCTAGCACGTCATTGGGTTAAGCCACAGACATAGATTAGACTTTTTCAAGGCTTGGAATTCACTGGTTTTTGTCTGTGTTGGTTTGTTCCTGGAAAGCCTTGCCTTTGGCCGTCCAATATGTTCCTTTCAGGGTACAGTGTTTACCTGACTTCACAGTATCTTATTTAAACATTTAAAACAGTTATCCAATTAATGAAAAATAACCACATACTCTTTTAGACATTTTCTATAAATAAAATACATTACTTCTGTATAAAAAGTGATTATAATATGCAGACTACAATTTTTAAAATTTGACATAACTGCCTTCTTTCTTCTGCAAGGCTGCAAATACTTTCATTTCATTTAGCTTTCATTGTCCCACATAGATTGAGTACACACGCTTCCACTCCACTGTATGAATGAGCCATCATTTAGTTCATGAATCTCTCACTGATGGGAATTTTTATTTTTTAAAATAACATTTTGGTAGTAGAAGCATTGCTATGATAAACTTGCCTGTGTCTATACAGTATTATTCATTAGAATAAATTTTCAGAAGTGGAGTTGCTAGGCCAGCGTGACAACTCCACTTCTGAAAATACAAATACATGAAAATACAAATTCTTATTCTATGAGGTAAGTCAGACAAATATCATAAGATATCACCTATGTGTGGAAGCTAAAAGAATGATACAAATAACTTTTTTTTTAAAGGTATGATGTAAGAGAGATATACACTCTGTAGGAAGAATGTGGGTCATTGTGGAAAGTGAGAAGCCCAAATGAACTTATTTACAAAACAGAAACAGACTCATAGCACACGAACTCAGGGTTACCAAAAGGGAAAATGGAGGGGGTTGGGGGGAATAAATTAGGAGGTTGGGATTAACATATACACACTATTAAATATAAAATAGATAATCAACAAGGACCTACTCTGTAGCAAAGAGAGCTCTACTCAATATTCTGTAATAACCTATATGGGAAAAGAATCTGTAAAGAAATAGATATATGTATATGTATAACTGAATCACTTTACTATGCCTGAAACTAATACAATATTGTAGATCTACTATATGCCAATATAAATTTAAAGTGTAAAATTTCCTCCTTTGAAAATTTACATTATTTGCATTTTATCCATGCACATGACTTCCTAGCTTACTAATCAGCAGTGTAAGAACACTGACAAAGTTGGAGACTTTAAATACTGTTCAATAATCTCAACTTGAGGACTTCCCAGGTGGTGCTAGTGGTAAATAACTTGCCAATGCAGGAGATGCAAGAGACATAGATTTGATCCCTGGGTTGGGAAGATCCCCTGGAGGAGGAAATGGCAACCCACTCCAGTAGTCTTGCCTGGAAAATTCCATGGACAAAGGAGCCTGGCAGGCTACAGTTCATGGGGCCTCAAAGAGTTGAACACGACTGAGTGCCTGAGAGTACACACATAAGCTCAACTCAGAAAACACCTGAAAACAATAAGTAGGAGTGAGCATTCTTCCAGCTGGCGAGAAGACAAATGCTATGAAGACCAGTCATGGTTTGTAAAACACCTGTGAAGAGTTGGGGAACTGGACAGGAAAGAACAGAATGTGTCTGGAGAAGCGCCAGCAGACGGCATAGCTGGAGCAATTGGATGACAGGAGGACAGAGAGAGGAAGGCTGGGTGTACGACGCTTGATTGTATGGAGACTGATTTTGTTTGGGAGACTAGTTTAGCTTTTAAGAAAAGACAGTTTTCAGTTTGTATCTCAAAAGTCATCAGTTTGAATTTCTCTCTCTGGGGTTGTGCTGGTCCTTTGGTTGTGAGTCGACATGAAGGCTTTTGAGAAGGAGGGTGTTAGGAGATTTGATTTTTTGAAAATCATCCTGGTTCCATCTCATCTTTGTCCTTCTTGCCTTTATCATCCTCCTGCTTTCTATGGGAAGTAAGGAGAGAGGACTGAGAAAGTTTATGGTTGTTTGTGTCTGCCTAAGTATTTACTCCTTAAAATTCAAAGTGTGGGGTAGGGAGGGTTTCCCTTGGTGTGCTGGTCTTTGTGTGGAAACCTAGAAGAGCTTAAGAATAAAGCAGAGGACCAGCCAGAAGTGCTGATGACATTGTAATGCAAAATTAACTGCTTATTACCTTTTTGGGGGGCCTGGAATTAAAAATATGGAGATTGATTTTTGAAAAAAAATAGTAATTTAGCTTTAAAAGATGATAGTTTCAATTTGTATTTCAAGTCATCAGTCTGAAAAATGTTGATTGAATAATAATAGTCTGATCTTATGTTTCAGGAGGATAAATATTATGCATTGCCTTCTGATTAAAAATAAATGAATACTACAGTTTAGTTCCACAAAAGATGTTTCACTTGAAAATGTAAAAAGTTAGAAATACATTAACAAAAAAAGGCAAATCAAAGAAAGGAGAGATGGGAAAGAAGTGACCAAAGAAAGAAGAGAAATCGAGAGCTTGACTGTGATTTTTCAAGTCCTTTTTTTCTGAAGCAAATTCTCCTCTGAGCAATTTTTTTATCTCTGTAAATCTGTTAGAGACAAAATGATCACTCATAATTACATTAAATTTTTGTGTCTGTCTCTTTGTATTTCCTTCTTTAGGATCATGTAGAAAGAAATTCAAGAGCCATAATATTCAAGAGCCATAATATTCTGGCTGCCAGCATGACCTGTGACCAGAGTAGGTGCCCAGCCCAAACCAGGAGCCTTCCTCTTCATCTTTCAGTTCATAGGCAGGCCTCCTTCTGGACCCAGGAGAGGAAATGACAGAAGATAACAGATATGGAAGTGAGCTGGNAGTACCACTGGCTGCCAGCATGACCTGTGACCAGAGTAGGTGCCCAGCCCAAACCAGGAGCCTTCCTCTTCATCTTTCAGTTCATAGGCAGGCCTCCTTCTGGACCCAGGAGAGGAAATGACAGAAGATAACAGATATGGAAGTGAGCTGGAAGGTTAAAAATTAATTCCTCACAGACACAAAACTTTATAGAAAAATTCCTGTTCTCTTTTAGATTAATTTAACATAACAAATTGAGACACATGTGAGACTCTGTCGTCAGGACAGATATCTCCTGGTGATATTAATATATCACATCTCTTTCACATTGTCACCAATACAGAATGAACCCCAAAGTAGTACGTGATGTACCAATATTGCCGGGCAGTCAACAACTGGTTTCCCTTAAACATCGCTGTTTCCAATTCTTCTAAAATTACAGATCATACTTGTTTTGTTTCACATGTGTGTGTTTTCCCCTTTTAGTAACTGAAACCAGGTTTATCTGTGGCGCTTTTGGTGTAGGTAATTTTTGCTAATTGGTCTTTTAATGTCTTGCACATTGACTAGGAGTTTATTGACTCATTTATAAATGAATACTAATAAAGATAGGTGACATAATCATCGTATTTAAGGATTTCTGGTATGCTTAGCATTTGGACAATGACCTATAATTTGCTAGCATAAATGTCTCATTTGTAGAAATGGAAGAGTCATTCTCACATTCTGTTTCATAACATTTGTTTATGCAGATTTGCAGCAGTTAATTATAGGAATTTAAAAGAATAGTCACATGGTTGTCTTCTCTACGTAGGCTTTTGCTTTTGACATCTAAACCCTTACTATCACTCCTTAAAAAGATTCAATACATTTTCCTAAAGAGACCTCTCCCCTTCACTTTTATCTCCCATACAGTAAAGATGTTGTTTTCTGTATACAGCTGGAAACTCTCCAGCTTCTTTTAAATCTTGCTGGCTTTAGATGGGCCCATGATATTCTATTTGAGGATAACCTAGTAAAGGGAAGAATGTTAAATTATCTGAGGCCATTGGCTCAGCTTCTAACAGAGTGATCCCAGGTCTTGCTTAAGATGAAGGGAATTGATGATCCTGTCCTGGCTGGAATTATTGATGGAGGACTCGAGTTGCCCAAGCTGACCCTTTGGCCTTCAAATCTGGTGTAACATGGAAAATCCCTCCCAGAGTCATCTTTCTTCACGGCAGTGTCAGGAAACTTCTGTTTGAATATTTGACTTGTTTGGAGCCCTACAAGAGAGACAGGGTGCATTCTGAGAAAGATGATGTTTACCATGAGCAAGAAGACTGATGGAAAGTCCCAGCTTATCTAAAACCCAGGGGCCAGACCTTGAGATAACAGCACTCTGTTTTAAAAGTATTTACGTTCCGAAAAAGGAATTTCACAAGGCCCCAAAGCACGGCCGTTGTAGCATGAATGGTGTCTCCCTAACCACTGTCCAACCCTAGAATGTCTATTTTGGAAAGGACAAAGATGTCATTGGGAAATGGAAATTATATAGTAAGACTCTGATGCTGGGGGGGATTGAGGGCAGGAGGAGAAGAGGACAACAGAGGATGAGATGGCTGGATGGCATCACTGACTCGATGGACGTGAGTCTGAGTAAACTCCGGGAGTTGGTGATGGACAGGGAGGCCTGGCGTGCTGCGATTCATGGGGTCGCAAAGAGTCAGACATGACTGAGCGACTGAACTGAACATAGAATTTTTACAGTTGGTAATAGCAAAGTGAAATGATCTTGGCTTTGGAGAAAGTAAGCCAAAATGTTAAGGAGATTTATTTATGAATCTTCCCTCTCCAGTCGCTAACAATAACTATTAACTTCAGGACTTACTGTTCTAAATGCTTCATATAGACTTGGGACAACCTTGATTTTTATCGTCCCTTTTTATGTATGAGAAAACTGAGGGTCAGAAAACTTAAATAACTTTCCCATGACACAGAGCTGCATACACAAATACACATACATCCACAGATGAAAGCTGTCTAGACTAAGTGGGATTAATGAGCCATGTGTGTTAACTATTAAGAATCTCTCCCCATATTCCACTGTTAAGAGCAAGAGGCCAATTAGCAGACAGCTACAAAAATAGCTTAGTTTCCTCAAAAATACAAGTACAATCATAGCAAAAGTCACCCCAGTTAATTTTGTGAAATCAGTAAAATTCATTCCTATGCCTTTTCACCTTTACCCACTACCCTGAACAGTAACTCGTGCACTTATTACTGGTGAAAAATGGTGCCAAAGGCCTGTCATATTTTCAGTTTATGAAGAACATTACTGTTATTTTTTGCTGACTTTGACGTTCAGAGTAGAAAAGAGGGTTCCCACTTTCGGGAAAGACTTTCAACCCCAAAGAGTGGAAATACAAAACTTGCTTTGCTTATTCCTCAGTGACCCAGAGCATTCCAGCTCATTAAGGTTTCTGTGTATTGATTTGGTACACAGTGGCTGAGCAGAGTGTGTGCCAGGAGAGTGGTAGATGTGGCTAGAGAGGTGGATGATGAGATCAGAGCATGTTGTGTGGGCCCTGGAAAGGATCTGTGGTTTTATTACAGGGCAGAGAAGCCATTTAAGCGATTGGTGCCAGAGGGTGATATGATCTGATGTATGATTTTAAAGAATCATCCAGGCTGCTTTGTGTATTTAATGCTTGTGTATGTATGCATTAGAAGAAGACAGAAGAGGTCATGGCATCTTAGACTTGGGGAATGGCAATGATGGGAAAGAGGGGATGGATTTGAGATATATACGGAAGCAGGAATTAGAGGATTTGGTGATTGAATATGGGAAGATGGTGGTGGGGGAGAAGGAAGAATTAAGGATGACTCGCATTTGCTTGAGCAAATGGGTAGATAAAGGTGACATCTGTTGAGATGGAGAAGGCTGCCAGAATAAAAGGCTTAACAGAGGTAATCAAGAGTTTGATTATAGAAATGTGAAGCAGATATCCCAGCACAAGCATGTAATACGCAGTTGCAAGTTTTGGCTGGGAGGTCAAGGAGTTATCTGGAAAAGAAAGATAAATATGGGAGTCATCTGCATATGGATGGTCTTTGATGTCTGGGGAACGGGTAAGAACCCTCGTGGTAAAAATGTCAAGTGAAAAGGAAAAGGACTTAGCACTGTGCTTTGAGGACTTTAATTTTTAGCAGAGGAGGTGGGCCAATAAAGGAAACTGAGAGAATGGAAACTAAAGGAAGAATATTTCAAAAAGAAGGGGATTTTATTAGTGGGGATCAAGTAAAATAAGATTGCACAGCAAAGTTAAATAAGTATTTACCAAGGAAAACTAGATGCCATGAGTGTTTTTGAAATTGGATATTTGGGAAGATCTCAGGACATGTGTTAGGCAAATAACAGAAGTTTACTGTTAGCTTGTAGAGCATAAAAGTTCTGTTAAATCACTTTTCAACCTAGCTGGGTAATTAGTATCATGGGGGTAGGGCTTTGGGCAAAGTCAAGACTCCTTATCTATTTAACATCTTCTAAGGTACAACTCACACAGAACACCAAGTTCTTAGCAATATAATTAGGGAAGGGAGATAATTCAGGGAGCATTATTTGCAAAACTGAGAACTGTGGAGGCAGGGCAGGGTACATTGTCTTTATGAACACAGCAGAGTTATTAGGCATTTATTTTCATCTTCATTTAACAGACTTTAAAAAAAGCCTTAATTTGTATTTTGGAGAATAATTGATTAACAATGTTGTGTTTCAGGTGTAGAGCAAAGTGAGTCAGTTATACACAGCATGTATCTACTCTTTTTCCCATTCTTTTCCCATTTAGGTTGTTACACAATATTACATAGTGTTACATGGTACAGAGCAGTGCTATGTGGTAGCTTCCCTGGGCTATAAGGTAGGTTCTTGTTGGTTGTCTGTTTTTATTTTTTAAATTAATTTTATGGAAGTATAGTTTCTTTATAGTTAGTTTAACAGACTCTTTGGAGAACAGATCCAATGTGTGNGTTTTCTTCCAAGGAGTAAGTGTCTTTTAATTTCATGGCTGCAGTCACCATCTGCAGTGATTTTGGAGCCCCCCAAAATAAAGTCTGACACTGTTTCCACTGTTTTCCCCGTCTATTTCCCATGAAGTGATAGGACCAGATGCCATGATCTTTGTTTTCTGAATGTTGAGCTTTAAGCCAACTTTTTCACTCTCCTCTTTCACTTTCATCAAGCGGCTTTTTAACTCCTCTTCACTTTCTGCCATAAGGGTGGTGTCATCTGCATACCTGAGGTGATTGATATTTTGGACAGCATATTAAAAAGCAGAGATATGACTTTGCTGACAAAGGTCCATATAGTCAAAGCTATGATTTTTCCAGTAAGTAGTCATGTATGGATGTGACAGTTGGACCATAAAGCAAGCTAAGTGCCAAAGAATTGATGCTTTTGAATTGTGGTGTTGGAGAAGACTCTTGAGAGTCCCTTGGACTGCAAGGAGATCGACCAGTCCATCCTAAAGGAAATCAGTCCTGAATATTCATTGGAAGGACAGATGCTGAAGCTGAAACTCCAATACTTTGGTCATCTGATGCAAAGGACTGACTCATTAAAAACGTCCCTGATGCTGGGAAAGATTGAAGGTGGCAGGAGAAGGGGATGTCAGAGGATGAGATGGTTGGATGGCATCACTGACTTGATGGACATGAGTTTGAGCAAGCTCTGGGATTTGGTGATGGATAGGGAGGCCTGGTGTGCTGCAGTCCATGGAGTTGCAAAGGGTCAGACACAACTGAGCGACTGAACTGAACTGAAAGGTGAAAAATTGTGCACAAAATAATGAACTGGTTTATTTCAGGCCTCAGGCTCTGAATATAACCCAGTGCTCAGTTTTTGGCTGTCAGGACACCTGTGGGATTTCCCTGGGGGGTTATGTGACTGGAACTGCTGGGGGTGAGGCCCTGTTAACACAGAAAGAGGAGACAGTACAGAACCTCTAAATAAAAGGCGTAGAGAGCCGGCTCTGTCAAATAGCTACATTAAATAAACAAACGAACTCCTATTAACAACACACAAGCCAAATCCATTTAGTAGAACACTGAAAGTCTTTTCAGGTGGACTGGGAGTTTTTGTGTGTTGAAGCTGCATGACATTCTCAGCTATTAGATACAATTTCAATCAGGAATTTGGACTTGGATTTGTAGACCATCAGATAAAAGGGAGGCGCTCTGTTATGTGTATTGATCCTCCAGTGGAATAGTCTGATAAAAAGCACATCTTAAACCCTTCAGTGGTTAGTCACCACCTATAGGATGAAATCTAACCTTGGCAAGGGGGCAAGGTTCGGCCTAACTCCTTGGCCCCATCACCCATCACTGACTTCCAGCCTCATACCTTATTTGGAGGTTACCCCTTTCCAGAGATATTCACCCCAAATGCTGCCTCACACTTCTAATCTGTTTCAGCACATACCAGTCTCTTGTCTGGGAACTTGAGATGTGGTCATGTCCATGAGTNAATGGAAAATCAGGGTTGGTAAATCCATGCACATCATACTCCAGTCCATGCCCACGGCAGACAGGAGTAATTGATCACAGCACTCATTTTCTCTAAGTTGGGAAAAAGACTTACCAAATGTTTTCAACATAGAACTTCAGTTGTTCACATATAAAAAGAGAGAATTCTAAAGTTCCATCAAGACTTGTCATTCTGTATCCCATCCTTGCCATTCTCTGTTTAAGTCTCCTAATTAGTCTGGGAGCTCTTTAAAGAGTGGGGCGCATTCCTTGTACTCAGTGGACACTAGAGTTTCAGTAAAAACCAGCTTCCTGGAAAGCGCCATTGCGTCTGCCTTTCGCACTATTTGTATCTTAGATCAAGAATGGAGCAAATCTTCCAGAGACCAGTAAGTGGACTCTGATTGTTTGTGAACTAAATCCATTCCACCCTCTAGGCTACATTCAAGAGGATCAGGATCTAGTCTCTGCTGGAGACATGTGAAAAATACAAGGGAACTTGGAAAAGCCACATGAAGGAGAGAGGAGCAGAAGTGCACTCAGAACTGAGTGAAGAGAGGCCGTGGTGTGAAGGTCTGTATGGGGCCACTGTTAAGGGGAAATAAAGGTAATTGAAATGGTCCCATGCAGATTAAGGAGATTTTTCTCTGTTGGCTTTGCCAGCTCACACACTGTCTCAGGCCTACCTCTCACATGTTAACTCTGCCAAATGAGGGAGGTGGTTTCTTTGATCCTCTGATTCCAACACAATGGACTGAAAATAAAGCTGTGAGCAAGAGAGCGAAAGCCCAGAGGGACAGTTTACAACCAAGCACCGCACGCCCTCCAGTGGCAGAAAACCAGTAACTCGGGTGAAAATGAACCCTCAATTATTACCTAACTAGACTTTGGAAGTAGTCTAATTTTTTTTTTCCTTTTGCTCTCACCTGGATACTTAGGACAACTATACAGATATTTTTTTAATGCTTGAATGAAACCCATGAGTGTTATGTAATGTTATCAATATATAGAATGTCCAAACTGAAATTAATCATAAAAATAACTTATCCCATTTTTTATTAATCCTAATAAATGAAAGGTCAGAGGGACAGAACTGATGCTTCACCACCATCTTCTGGCTCCAAATTCAGTGCATGTTTTACTCTTCATCTTGACTTCTCTATAGCAGTATCTTTTCTCCTTTTGTAATTGGTCTTAGCTTTTATTTGTATGTTGTTACATATATTATATGTTGTCAGACATATACTATTGTGCCTTTTAAAGCTGAAAATACATTAAATAATAGTCATGAATTTTTTGACATTATATACATAAAGAAGGCTTCCCTGGTGGTATAGTGGTATAAAGAATCCGCCTACCAAAATGCAGGAGATGCAAGAGATGAGGGTTTGATCCCTGGGTAGGGAAGATCCTTTGTAGAAGGAAATGGAAACCCACTCCAGTATTCTTGCCTGGAAAATTCCATGGACAGAGGAATCTAGCAGGGTACGGCCCATGGGGTCGCCAAGAATCGGACTTGACTGAACGACTGAGTGGACACACGTAAAACCAGGGAAATGTATAACAAGCTATCATGACAGACCAGAGAAGGGGATTCAGTAGATGGCATATAGTTTCAAATGTTGAGTTTTTAACGTATTCTATTCCTCTATCTCCACAAAAATAATTCTTAAGATTTTCTCTCAAACCAATGGCATAAATAAGTATATTAAATTTTCATTCTTCCTTTAGAAAAATCTCACATTAAAAAATTTACCATCAACTCGCCTCTTGTAATACAGGGGGAAATGCATAACAAAATAGGCCCATGGTCTTGTAAAATTCACTGTATTTTATGGTTTGGAAAATCAGCAAAGAAATTTCCAACTGATGAAGTTGATGAAAAGTTAAGTGGAAAAAGTTTAACTGCTGAAAAGATAATTTACTAAGCATACGAATGACTATTCATTGGAAAGACTGATGCTGAAACTGAAGCTCCAATACTTAGACCACCTGATGTGAAGAGCAGACTCATTGGAAAAGACCCTGATGCTGGGAAAGATTGAGGGCAGGAGGAGAAGGGAGTGATAGAGGATGAGATGGTTGGAGGACAACATTGACTCAATGGACGTGAGTTTGAGCAAACTCAGGGAGACAGTGAAGGAGNTGATGTGAAGAGCAGACTCATTGGAAAAGACCCTGATGCTGGGAAAGATTGAGGGCAGGAGGAGAAGGGAGTGATAGAGGATGAGATGGTTGGAGGACAACATTGACTCAATGGACGTGAGTTTGAGCAAACTCAGGGAGACAGTGAAGGAGAGAGAAGCCTGGCGTGCCGCACTCCATGGGGTTGCAAAGAGTTGGACTGAACAACAACAATGAGAATGACCAAGTTCTGGATCTTAGCAGTTTCCTGCTGAGCTCATTCAATAATTCTAATTTACACAATGATCAACAGGAAGAAGAAGTAGTATTTTTCTTTAACATTTGCCATGGACATGGCACTATGCTAGGCATCCTTGAGGAATTATGATAATGATTACCCATTACTGAGTCTCATTCTGGGCAGAGTGCTGTTCTAAGCAAGTCACATTAATTTCTTGTTAATTCTCACAACAACCTTAGGGATAGCAGTATTTTTTTCTTTTGTAGGTGAAGAAACTGAGGTGCAATGTGATATTAAGGGAGTGAATAGGTTTTCTTACCTCTGCTGAAAGAAAAGATACATCTGTAATCAACTATGGCTAATTTGGCTAGGACACAGAGATTTGGAACTAGAACTTTAAGGCCAGAGAAATAAAGTGGGTATTCCAAGTAGATTCTTTGCAATGTTGATGGATGGGACTTACATCAGTATTGCAAGACAAGGTGACCAGTATGTTTCAACTCACATAATCTTCCTTATTGAGCATCATCTGCCTTCAACTGCATTCTACCTGGTGACCCTATCTAGGCTCAGGAGAAAAGTGTGTTTGGTTGATTACTGGTCTCTATTATGAGTAAGGGATGTGGGCAGTTAGCATGAGAGCACATATTTGCCACAATTGCTCCCCATGAACTAAATTCTACAAAACCTACACTTTCTGAAGTGTTATATGCAGGTGCAGAGGCATTGACATCACTTGGGAACTTTAGAGAAATGCAAAAAATCAGATATCATTCTAGACCCATTTTATGAGCATCTTCATTGTAAGTAAAGCCTGACATGATTTCTGTGCCCACTGATGTTGAAAAGTTCTGGGGTCAAGCTTGTTTACAAACACAGTCATGATATTTCAGAAACCAAGGACTGTGTTCTGCATATGATTCAGTGATGTGATTGTTTTTTCTCTTTCCTTCTTTCATTAATTTTATTATTAAACAGTCATACAATAAAATCGACTCATTTTTGGTCTATAGTTCTATGAGTTTTAATACAGATACAGATTTGCAGGGCTTCCCAGTCAGCACTGATGGTAAAGAGCCTGTCTGTTAATGCAGGAGACATAAGAGATGTGGCTTTGATCCCTGAGTTGGGAAGATCCCCTGGAGAAGAGCATGCTACCTATTCCAGTAGTCTTGCCTGGAGAATCCCATCGACAGAGAAGCCTGGTGGGCTACTGTCCATAGGGTTGCAGAGTCAGATAAGACTGAAGTGACTTAGCTATGTGTAAGCCACCATCTGAGTCAGGATACCGTAAAGTTCATTCATCCCCCAAAACTCTCTTGCTATCCCTCTCTAGGCTCACCTGCCACCATCCCGAACCCCCGGTGACCACTCATTGAGTCTCTGCCACTATAGTTGTGTCTTTTTGAGAATGTCACATAAATGGAACCATTTTGAATTTTGCTTCTTTCATTCAGCATAATGCCTTTCATAACAGGATTTTGATAACACCTTTCTTTGTCTCGCAGCTGTAATGAAAATACTGTTGAGTGAAATTCTGTGACTCCATAGAAAAATGGTGATTTCTCACATCAATGTTGACAGTCTAAATTGTTCTAGGAATATATCAATGCATTTGGCTCCATGTTCTTTCAAGTGTGAAACCATACACCAAGTTTACTTCCCAGACACATCCATCTGATGTCTTGAGTTTAATTGTTACTCAGTGTTTGCTCTATTTTATAAATGCTGCTTCATACTTGCTTTATTAGGCTAACATTTCATTTTTTTTCCCCTTTTCAAATAATATTTTTAAAAGGCAGTATTCCTTAACCGTCTTTGTAAATTATCTTTTGGATGGAACCCATAAGTACATCCCTCCCCATGCCACCAAACATTCCCAAATGGAACAGACTTTAAGAAATGTTTTGAAACACAGAGTTCTAAAGGTTCCTTGGAAGGAAGACTACAGCAACAGAAAAACAAAAAAGAAGTCTACTCTAGAATATAATTGTCATCATCCTCTTCCTCCTTCATGTTTGCAAATCAGTTTCCCATCCATTCTCAGTTAGAGATCGACAGTCCTGGGAAATGCAGGAACCAAGCCAGGTGTTACTG
Source organism: Neotragus pygmaeus (assembly GCA_006410875.1). Taxonomy (NCBI): domain Eukaryota; kingdom Metazoa; phylum Chordata; class Mammalia; order Artiodactyla; family Bovidae; genus Neotragus; species Neotragus pygmaeus. The sequence continues at coordinate 2,628,042 of SJYV01003225.1, forward strand.
TCATTTTGCAGACGAGGAAAGTGAAGACTAGATGGGGAGGTGAGAAGCCAAAGGTCACACAGCTGGCTGTGATACAGCCAGAAATAGGAAAATTCTGAGTTCTATTAGGCACCTGGTATTAATATTATAGGATTTTTTCTATTAGATAATCACAAAAACTATTAGATCTATTGCATTCTAAAAGATAGAGATACTTTCTTTACATATGAAAATCCAAGTTTTTCTAATCATGGTAATTGTCTAAAACTTCATGAATATTTTGATAGCAAGTCTGTTCTGTCAGGCTATTTTTGACTCTAGTCACACAGAGCAACCTTGTTGAGGATATAATTACTTGTCATTACAATACCACAAATAGACATTTTTCTTTCTAGAAAGTAAAATTCTGAAGACTGAGGCCATTTTCTAGTTCAATTTCCCCTGCTTCCATGTTAAAGCTTTCCAAAGTTGGGGTCTGTGATGAGGTAGGTCTTTTTAGGACATGAGACAGACCCCTTTCCTTCCTTGGAATTACCGTAGGATCTGGTAGCTGCTTCTTTACACACTCTGCTAAGATTTATTGATACATCTTATGATTCAGGGAATAATTGATCATTTCAGTGGAAGTGGTCATAATTTTTAGTTCACATCTTTGGGGACACTTTTTAAGGTATGTAATCTGAAATGTGCAGTGCATTTGTAAAGCAGGAGTCAGAGTCTTCAAAGTTGTGGCAAGTAAATCTGAGAGCATCTGTGAATTGTATTAGGATGGTTAACCTTCATGCATAAGGCTTGTGTTCTATTTTCTCGGTCGCTTTTTACCCACCCCCATGCATGCCCTGCAACGCCCCTGATTAACACCAGTGCCCAGGTGTTGTGTGGCTCTCCCGCAAGGATGACTTGCCACCATCCCATGCTGCAGATGTCTATTCAGGGTGAGCACCAGGCCCAGAATTCATTAATTAACAAGAGTAATGGGAAGTTGTAAACACAGCTGTCAGCTGCAGGCTCCGCAGACCTGCCTGCATTCAACAAGTGAAAAAAAGCCGGGTGGTAACATAGTCTCATTGTCTGGGGCCTCAACCAAACTTGAAAGCAGGTCTCTGGCAGAGGAACCAACAGCATGCCCTAGTCTCTCCAGAGCTACCCAGAGGCTAGGCTCCTTTCTGTCTGGAGTTTGTATTCTTAGAGCCAACCCATCATCAGATGTCAGAGTCTTAAGGAAAGTGAAAGCGGGGAGAAAGTAGCGACCTTGTTGCAAAAGGGCGCATTTTCTAGACATTTGGCACTTGTGTTTTCGGTGAGTTCTTGGAGGAGACTTGGGCTTCCCAGGTGGCGCTAGTGGTAAAGGATCTGCCTGCTAATGTAGGAGACACAGGAGACATGAGTTTGATCCCTGGGTTGAGAATATCCCCTGGAAAAGGGAATGGCAGAATTTCATGGACAGAGGAGTCTGGCGGACTATAGTCCATAGGGTCACAAAGAATAGGACACGACTGAGCATGCATGCAAGCAAGCAATAAGTATAAAAATAAAATATAAGCATCTTTTAGTATTTACCTATTTATAATTGGGCTTCCCTGGTGGCTCAGTCCTCCTGCAATGCAGGAAACCCCAGTTAGATTCCTGGGTTGGGAAGATCTGCTGGAGAAGGGCTAGCTACCCACTCCAGTATTCTCGGGCTTTCCTTGTGACTCAGCTGGTAAAGAATCTGCCTGCAACGTGGGAGACCTGGGTTGTATCTCTGGGTTGGGAACATCCTCTGGAGAAGGGAAAGGCTATCCATTCCAGTATTCTGGCCTGGAGAATTCCATGGACTGTATAGTCCATGGAGTCACAAAGAATCGGACATGACTGAGCAACTTTCACTTTCTTTATAATTTTTCTTTGCAAGCTACAAATGTATTCTATATATCATTATGTTAATTATATATTCAGTTCAGTTCAGTTGCCCAGTTGTATCCAACTCTTTGCAACCCCATGAACTGCAGCACGCCAGGCCTCCCTGTCCATCACCAACTCCCAGAGTTCACTCAAACTCATGTCCATCGAGTCGGTGATGCCATCCAGCCATCTCATCCTCTGTCATCCTCTTCTCCTCTTGCCCCAAATCCCTCCCAGCATCAGAGTCTTTTCCAATGAGTCAACTCTTCACATTAGGTGGCCAAAGTATTGGAGTTTCAGCTTTGGCATCAGTCTTTCCAGTGAACACCCAGGACTGATCTCCTTTAGAATGGACTGGTTGGATCTCCTCGCAGTCCAAGGGACTCTCAAGAGTCTTCTCCANCATCGAAGGGGTCCTTCACAACCTTTCAGCGATTCAAGAAGTACCCCCATCTACCCTACTCCCCTCGAGAGGAACACCGAGGGTCCCGCCACAACTCAAGAGGAGCCCCGTTTCACCCTCCTCTGCTTGAGATCACGGTTCCATTCCCTGCTTCTTTGGCGAAGCATTCTCTGCATTCCCATCACATATCAAGAGAAGGCACTCTCCACAGGAGAGTCAAGCAGAACTCCAGGTGTCGTGCCACCGTTCCAAAAGACTCGGAGATTTCTAGTCCACTTCAGATGATCCTAGTTGCCCTGGACTGCCTCAAGTGTCACCCCGAGTATCGACTCACATCACGGTGGCACGTGTGACAGCCCTGTGGAAAAGTCTTGATGGAAAGATACAGACCTCTTTGTTAACTCAATGCAAAGCCTGACCCCGCTGCTACAGCTTGAGAGAAAAGCGGCCGTGCACATCTCCACTCAAGACGAGTTGTGACTCCCCTGTGGGGCCTCCAGAGGAAACCTACGTTCCCTGTCTGGACTGGAGAGGAATTCTCAGATTCCAGACGAGGACTTAGGAGCTGGCCCCAACTGCACTAGAATCCTGAGAGGCCCCTCACAACTCGCATGGAGACTGGCCTTTCCTGAGTCCACAGGGCTGGGTACCTGAAGTCCCAGTCATAACTTGAGAGGAACCTGCTGCAACTAGAGAAAAACAAGACGGTTCTCCCCTCCAGGAGAAATGAGGCCCTTGTCCACTGTGGTGTCTAAGGGGAAGTCACCCCTTCCCTTTTGAACCTCAAAAGGGTCCTGCACACCCTTGCAGTGATTCAAGAAGAACCCCGACATGCCCTTCTTCATTCGAGAAGAACTTCGAGGTCCTGCCACAACTCAAGAGGAACCCTATTTCTGCCTCCTCCACTCCACATGAGGGTTCCTTTCCCAACTTCGTCGGGGAAGAATTCCCGGCATTCCCATTGCATCTCAAGAGGAGCCACGGTCAACAAGAAAGTCGAGACGAACTACAGGGATTGGGCCACCATTCCAAAAGACAATCAAATGTTTCAGTACACTCTAGAGGAAACTGACTTCCCTGCACTGCATTGAATGTCTACCTGAGTATGGACTCACACCATGGCAGCATGTGTTCAGCCCTGTGGGAAAGCCTTGAGGGAAAGCCACAAACCCCTGTTTAAACTCAATGGGAAGCCTAGCCTCATGCTACAACTCGAGAAGAAAACAGATGTGCACGTCTCCACTTGAGACGAAGCCTGACACCCCTGTGGAGCCTCCAGAGGAACCCCACGATCCATGTAAGCACTGTAGAAGAAAACTGAGGTTCCAGCCCTGGCTCCAGACGAGGACTTAGGAGCTGGCCACGACTGGGCAGGAATCCCAAGAGGCCCCTCGCAACACGCATGGAGACTGGCCTTTCCTGAGGCCACAGGGGCCGGTCCCTGAGGTCCCCATCTTAACTCGAGAGGAACCTGCCGCAACTCGAGAAAAACCACAAAGTTCTCCCCTCCAGGCGAGATGAGGCCCTTATCAGTTGTGGCATCTCGGGGGAAGTCACCCTTCCCTCTTGAATCTCGAAGGGGTCCTTCACACCCTTGCAGCAATGAACAAATAGTAACCTGACATGCCCTTCTCCACTCGAGAGGAACACTGATGGTCCCGCCACAACTCAAGGCAAGCCCCGTTTCCCCTTCCTCTGCTCGAGATGAGGGTTCTTTTCAATGCTTCATCAGAGAAGGAATCCTGGTATTCCCATAGCATCTCAAGAGGAGGTGCTCTCCACAGGAGAGCCAAGATGAACCCAGGGGTTGTGCCATCATTCCAAAAAACCCTCATATGTCTCAGTCCATTCCAGAGGAACCTCATTTCCCTGCACTGCACCAAAAGTTATCCTGAGTATGAACTCACACCAAAGTGGCAAGTGTTTCAACGCTGTCAGAAAGCCNAGATGAACCCAGGGGTCGTGCCATCATTCCAAAAAACCCTCATATGTCTCAGTCCATTCCAGAGGAACCTCATTTCCCTGCACTGCACCAAAAGTTATCCTGAGTATGAACTCACACCAAAGTGGCAAGTGTTTCAACGCTGTCAGAAAGCCTCGAGGGAAAGCCACAGACCCCTCTGTCACCTCTACAGGAATCCTCACCCTGCTGCTACATCTCTAGAGGAAAGCGGACGTGAATGTCTCCACACGAAATGAGGCCTGATTCCCCTGTGGAGCCTCGGGAGAAACCCCACGATCCATGGCAGCACTGCAGAAGAAACCTCAGGCTCAAGATGATGACTTAGGAGCTGGCTATGACTGCACAGGAATCCCGAGAGACCCCTCGCACCTCGAGTGGAGCCTGCCTGGCCTTTCCTGAGGCCACAGGGGTGAATCCCTGAGGTCCTCATCATAACTTGAGAGGAATCTGCTGCAACTGGAGAAGAACCAGGAGGTTCTCATCTCCAGGCGAGTTGAGGCCCTTGTCCCCTTCGGTTTCTTGGAGAAAGTCACCCCTTCCCTCTTGAACTTCTAAGGGGCCCTTCACACCCTTGCAGTGACTCAAGAAGCACCCCAATATACACTACTCCACTCTAGAGGAACACCGAGGGACCCGCCACAACTCAAGAGGAGCCCCGTTTTCCCCCCCTCCATTCGGGATGTTTCCTTTCCTTGCTTCGTCGGGGAAGGATTCCCCGAATTCCTGTCGCCTCTCAAGAGGAGGCACTCTCCAGAGGAGAGTCGAGAGGAACTCCAGGGGTCATGCCAACTTTCCGAAAAAGACCCAGATGTCTCAGTCCACTCCCGATGAAACTGATTACCCTGCACTGACTCGACTGTCACCCCGAGTATATGCTCACAACATGGTGGCACGTGTGACAGCCCTATGGGAAAGCCTTGAGGGAAAGCCACAGGCCCCAGGGTCAACACGACAAAAATACTGACCCTGCTACTACAGCTTGCCAGCAAAGTGGACATGCATGTCTCTACTCAAGATGAAGCCTGACTCCCCTGTGGAGCCTCCAGAGGAACCCTGCGATTCATGTCAGCACTGGAGAGGAAACCTCAGTCTCCAGATGAGGACTTAGGAGCCGGCCCTGACTGTGCAGGAATCCCAAGAGGCCCCTCGCAACTCGCATGGGAACTGGCCTTTCCTGAAGTCACAGGGTTGTTTCCCTGAGGTCCCTGTCATAACTGGAGAGGAACCTGCCACAACTCGAGAAAATCCAGGAGGTTCTCCCCTCCAGGAGTGATGAGGCCCTTGTCTGCTGCAGTGTCTCAGGGGAAGTCACCACTTTCTTCTTGAACCTCAAAAGGGTCCTTCACACACTTGCAGTGACTCAAGAAGTACCCTGACATACCCTTCTCCACTCGAGAGGAACAACGAAGGCCCTGCCACAACTCAAGAGGAGCTCCGTTTCCCAATTCTCCTCTAGAGATGAGGGTTCCTTTCCCTGCTTCGTGGGGGAAGGATTCCCGGTGTTCCCGTCGCGTCTCAAGAGGAGGCCCTCTCCACAAGAGTGTCAAGCAGAAATCCAGGTGTTGTGCCACCATTCTGAAAGATCCCTAGATTTCTCAGTCCACTTCAGATGAACCTAGTTGCCCTGGACTGCCTCGAGTGTCACCCCGAGTATCGGCTCACACCACGGTGGCACGTGTGACAGCCCTGTGGGAAAGTCTTGACGGAAAGACACAGACCCGTTTGTCAAGTCAACGGGAAGCCTCACCCTGTTGCTACAGGTTGAGAGAAAAGCGGTCGTGCACGTCTCCACTCAAGACGAGTTGATACTCCCCTGTGGGGCCTCTAGAGGAATCCTACGTTCCATTTCAGGACTGTTGAGGAAATCTCAGGTTCCAGAGGAGGACTTAGGAGCCGGCCCCGCCTTCACTAGAATCCCAAGAGGCTCCTCACAACTCGCATGAAGACTGGCCTTTACTGAGTCCACAGGGGCGGGTACCTAAGGTCCTAGTCGTAACTAGAGGGGAACTGGCTGCAACTCAAGAAAAATCAGGAGATTCTCCCCTCCTGGTGATATGAGCCCCTAGTCCATTGTGACATCTCAGGGGAATCACCCTTTCCCTCTTGAACATCAAAAGGGTCCCTCACACCCTTGCAGTGACTCAAGAAGAACCCTGATATACCCTTCTCCATTCGAGAGGAACACCGAGGGTCCCATCACAACTCAAGAGGAACCCCATTTCTGCCTCCTCTGCTCCAGATGAGGTTTCATTTCCCTGCTTCGTCAGGGAAGGATGCCTGGCATTCCCGTCGCATCTCAAGAGGAGGCTCAGTCAACAGGAAAGTCGAGAGGAACTACAGGGATTGTGCCACCATTCCAAAAGGCAACCAAATGTCTCAGTACAATCCAGGGGAACCTGACTTCCCTGCACTGCTTCGAATGTCTACCCAAGTATGGACTCACACCACGGTGGCACGTGTTTCTGCCCTGTGGGAAAGCCTCGAGGGAAAGCCACAAACCCCTGTTTCAACTTGATGGGAAAGCTGAACCTGATGCTACAGCTTGACAAGAAAACGGATGTGCACGTCTGCACTCGAGACGAGGCCTGACTCCCCTGTGGAGCCTCTAGAGGAACCCCACGATCCATGGAAGCTCTGGAAAAGAAAACTGACCTTCTGGCCTCGGCTCCAGACGAGGACTTAGGAGCTGGTCCTGACTGCGCAGGAATCCTGAGAGGCCCCTCGCAACACACGTGGAGACAGGTCTTTCCTGAGGCCACAGTGGGGTACCCAGAGGTACCCGTCATATTTCGCGAGGAACCAGCCACAACTGGAGAAAAACCAGGAGGTTCTCCATTCCAGACGAGATGAGCACCTTGTCCACTGTGGCATCACAGGGGAAGTCACCCCCTCCATCTTGAACCTCGAAGGGGTCCTACACACCCTTGAAGTGACACAAGATGTACCCCAACATGCCCTTCTCCACTCGAGAGCAACACTGAGAGTCCCGCCACAACTCACAAGGAGCACTGTTTCCCAATTCTCTGCTAGAGATGAGGGTTCCTTTCCCTTCTTCATCGGGAAAGGATTCCTGATGTTCCTGTTGCATCTCAAGGGGAGGCGCTCTCCACAGGAAACTCGAGAGGAACTCCAGGGGTCGTGCCACCATTCCAAAAGTTCCCCAAATGTCTCAGTCCATTCCAGAGGAACCTCATTTCCCTGCACTGCCCCGAATGTCACCCTGAGTATGGACTCACACCACGGTGGCAAGTGTTTCAGCCCTGTCGGAAAGCCTTGAGAGAAAGCCACTGACACCTGAGTCAACTCGACGGGAATCCTCACCCTCCTGCTACATCTCCAGAGGAAAGCGGACGTGCATGTCTCCACAGAAAACGAGGCCTGATTACCCTGTGGAGCCTCGGGAGGCACTCCATGATCCAAGGCAGCACTGGAGAAGAAACCTCAGGCTCCAGAATAGGACTTAGGAGCCGGCCATGACTGTGAAGGAATCCCTAGAGGCCCCTCGCAACTCGGGTGGAGCCTGGCCTTTCCTGAGGCCACAGGGGCGAGTCTCTGAGTTCCTCGTCATAACTCGAGAGGATCCTGCTGCAATTCGAGGAGGTTCTCACCTCCAGGCGAGATGAGTCCCTTGGCCACTGCGGCGTCTTGGAGAAAGTCACCCCCTCCCTCTTGAACCTTGAAGGGGTCCTTCATACCCTTGCAACAACACAAGATGTATCCCAACATACCTTTCTCCACTCCGCCACAACTCACGATGATCACTGTTTCCTAATTCTCTGCTAGAGATGGGTGCTCCTTTCCTTGCTTCGTCGGAGAAAGATTCCCGGTGTTCCCGTCCCATCTCAAGAGGAATCGCTCTCCACAGAAAGCCGAGAGGAACTCCAGGGGTCGTGCCTCCATTCTTAAAGTCCCCCAAATGTCTCAGTCCATTCCAAAGGAATCTAATTTTCCTGAACTGCCCTGAATATCACCCTGAATATGGACTAACACCTCAGTGACCCGTGTTTCAGTCTTGTAGGAAACCCTCGAGGTAAAGCCACAGATCCCTGTGTCACTAGATGGGAAGCTTCATCCTGCTGGGACAGGGCGTGAGGAAAGTGGCCATGCATGTCTCCACGGGAATTGAGGCTTGATTCCTCTGTGGAGCTTCCAAAGGAACACCACGATCTATGGAAGCACTGCAGAAGAAACCTCCGGCTCCAGACGAGGACATAGGAGCAGGCATCCACTGCGCAGGAATCCTNGGGCGTGAGGAAAGTGGCCATGCATGTCTCCACGGGAATTGAGGCTTGATTCCTCTGTGGAGCTTCCAAAGGAACACCACGATCTATGGAAGCACTGCAGAAGAAACCTCCGGCTCCAGACGAGGACATAGGAGCAGGCATCCACTGCGCAGGAATCCTGAGAGGCTCCTCGCAACTCACATGGAGACTGGATTTTCCTGAGGCCACGGGGAGTGGGGGGTGCCTGAGGTACCCATCATATCTCGCAAGGAACTGGCTACAACTAGAGAAAAACCAGGAGGTTCTGCCCTCCAGGCTAGATGAGCACCTTTTCCGCTGCAGCGTCTCAGGGGAAGTCACCCCTTCCCTCTTGAACCTCGAAGGCATCGTTCACATCCTTGCAGCGATGAACAAAAAGTACCCTGACATGCCCTTCTCCACTCGAGAGGAACACTGAGGGTCCTGCCACAACTAAAGGCGAGTCCTGTTTCCTCTTCCTCCGCTCGAGATGAGGGTTCCTTTCCCTGCTTCGTCGGGGAAGGAATCCTGGTGTTCCTGTCGCATGCCAAGAGGAGGTGCTTTCCACAGGAGAGTTGAGAGGAACTCAACGGCTCGTCCCACCATTCCAAAAGAACCCAAGATGCCTCTGTCTACCCCAGAGGAACATGGCGGACCTGCGCCACCTCAACTGTCACCCCGAGGATCGGCTCACAACATGGTGGCACAGGCCACAGCCATATGGGAAAGCTTCAAGTGAAAACCAGAGACCTGCTGTGTCAACTCGACGGGAAGCCTGATCCTACTGCTACAGCTCGGGGACGTGCATGTCTCCACACGAAACGAGGGCTGATTCCTCTGTGGAGCCTCCAGTGGAACTCCACGATCCAAGGCAGCACTGGAGAAGAAACCTCAGGCTCCAGAAGAGGACTTAGGAGCCGGTCATGACTGCGCCGGAATCCCGAGAGGCCCCTTGCAACTCTAGTGAGACTGGCCTTTCCTGAGGCCACAGGGGCGAGTCCCTGAGGTCCTCATTATAACTCGAGAGGAACCTGCTGCAACTCGAGAAGAACCAGGAAGTTCTCACCTCCAGGCGACATGAGGCCCTTGTCCACTTCGGTGTCTTGGAGAAAGTCACCCCTTCCCTCTTGAACCTCTAAGGGTTCCTTCACACCCTTGCAACGACTCAAGAAGTACCCCAATATACCCTTCTCAACTCGAGAGCAACACAGAAGGTCCCGCCACAACTCACGAGGAGCACTGTTTCCCACTTCTCCGCTAGAGATGAGGGTTCCTTTCCCTTCTTCATCGGGGAAGGATTCCCAGCATTCCTGTCGCATTTCAATAGGAGGCACTCTCCACAGGACAGCCGAGAGGACTTCCAGGGGTCGTGCCACCTTTCTGAAAAACCCCCAAATATCTCAGTGCACTCCCGATGAACCTGGTTACCCTGCACTGACTCGACTGTCACCCCGAGTATTGGCTCACACCATGGTGGCACGTGTGACAGCCCTGTGGAAAAGCCTTGAGGGAAAGCCACAGTCCCCAGGGTCAACTCGACAGGATGCCTGATCCTGCTGCTACAGCTCGTGAGCAACGAGGACATGCATGTCTCCACTAGAGATGAGGCCTGACTCCCCTGTGGAGCCTCCAGAGGAACCCTGTGATTCATGTCAGCACTGGAGAGGAAACCTCAGTCTCCAGACGAGGACTTAGGAGCCGGCCCCAACTGCGCAGGAATCCCAAGAGGCCCCTCACAACTCGTGTGGGGACTGGCCTTTCCTGAGGCCACAGGATTGTGTCCCTGAGGTCCCTGTCATAACTGGAGAGGAACCTGCCACAAATCGAGAAAAACCAGGAGGTTCTCCCATCCAGGCGAAATGAGGCCCTTGTCTGCTGACGCATCTCAGGGGAAGTCACCCATTTCATCTTAAACCTCGAAGGGGTCCTTCACACACTTGCAGTGACTCAAGAAGTACCCTGACATATCCTTCTCCACTTGAGAGGAACACTGAGAGCCCTGCCACAAATCAAGAGGAGCCCTGTTTCCCAATTCTCCTCTAGATATGAGGGTTCCTGTCCTTGCTTCGTGGCGGAAGGATTCCCGGCATTCCCATCTCATCTCAAGAAGAGGCGCTCTCCACAGGAGGGTCAAGCCAAACTCCAGGCGTCATGCCACCATTCTGAAAGACCCCAAGATTTCTCAGTCCACTTCAGATGAACCTAGTTGCCCTGGACTTCCTCGAGTGTCACACTGAGTATTGGCTCATGCCATGGTGGCACGTGTGACAGCCCTGTGGGAAAGTCTTGAGGGAAACACACAGACCCTTTGTCAACTCAACGGGAAGCCTGACCCTGCTGCTACATCTCGAGAGGAAAGTGGCCGTGCACATCTCCACTCAAGACAAGTCGTGACTCCCCTGTGGGCCCTCCAGAGGAACCCTACGTTCCATTTCAGGACTGGAGAGGAAATCTGTTTCCAGACTAAGACTTAGGAGCAGGCCCCAAGTGCGCTAGAATCCCAAGAGGCCCCTCACTACTCTCATGAAGACTGGCCTTTCATGAGGCCACAAAAGCGGGTCCCTGAGGTTCCCTCGTTACTTGAGAGGAACCTGCCGCAACTCGAGAAAAACCAAATTTTCCCTTCCAGGTCAGATGAGGCCCTTTCCCGCTATGGCATCTCATGGGAAATCACACCTTCCATCTTGAACCTCAAAAGGGTTCTTCACACCCTTGCTGCAACTCAAGAAGTTCCCCGAATACTGGTCTCCACTTGAGAGGAACACCATGAGTCCCACAACAACTCAAGAGGAGCCCCATTTCCCCCTCATCCACTCGAGATGAGGGAAGGAACCCTTCCCTGCTGCATATGAAAAGGGGTCCTGGCATTCCCGTCACATCTCAAGAAGAGGCACTCTCCATAGGAAAGCCGAGAGGAACTCAAAGGGTCGTACCACCATTCCAAAAGACCCCCAAATGTCTCAGTCCACTACACTGGAACCTGATTTCCCTACATTGCCTCGACTGTCACCCTGACTATCGACTCACACCATGGTGGCACGTGTGACAGCCCTGTGGGAGAGCCTCGAGGGAAAGACACAGATCCCTGTATCAACTCAATGGGAAGCCTGACAGTGCTTCTACAGCTCAGGAGGAGAGTGGGCGTGCATGTCTCCACTCGAGACGAAGCCTGACTCCCCTGTGGAGACTTCACAGGAACCCCAAGATCCATAGAAGAACTTGAGAGGAAACCTCAGGTTTCGGCCTCAGCTCGAGATGAGGAATTAGGACGGGGAACTGACTGGTGAGGAATCCCAAGAAGACCCTAGCAATTCCCATAGAGACTGGACTTTCCTGAGGCCACAGGAGCGGGTTCCTGAGGTCTGCATCGTAACTGGAAGGGAAGCTGCCACAACTCGAGAAAAACCAGGAGGTTCTCCCCTCCAGGTGAGATGAGGCTCTATTTCGCTGCAGCANCCCTGCATCGAGGTATGGGCTGTGTGCCGCGGTCACCCTACACCGAGATCCACAGTACACAGCCCGGATCTCACCCTCCACCGAGATCCGGACTGTGTGCCGTGGTCGCCCTGTGCCGCGGTCTGGGCTGTGTTCGGTGTTGGCTAGCGATGTGTTCCAAGAACTGTGCCATGGTCACCCTGCACAGTTTACTGAGCTGTGTGCCACGGTAGCCCATCACTGAGTTTCGGGCTGTGTGCCACGGTCACAGTGCGACGAGATCCTGGATGTGTGCCACAGTGAACATCTGCCAACATCTGTGCTGTGTTCCAGAGGCGCCTTGCCTTAAGGTCCGAGATGTGTGCCGCGGTTGCCCTGCGCCGAAGTCCGGGCTGTGTTCCGCGGTCGGATAGTGACGAGTTCCATGCTGTGTGCCTCGGTCGCACTTCACTGAGGTTCAGGCTGTGTGCTATGGTCGCCCTGTGCCGATGTTGGGGCTGTGTTCCGTGGTCGGCTAGTGACAAGTTACGGGCTCTGTGCTGCAGGCTCCCTGTACAGAATTCTGGGCTGTGTTCTGCGTTTGCCCTGGACCGAAGTCAGGGTTCTGTTCCANCTGTGTGCTATGGTCGCCCTGTGCCGATGTTGGGGCTGTGTTCCGTGGTCGGCTAGTGACAAGTTACGGGCTCTGTGCTGCAGGCTCCCTGTACAGAATTCTGGGCTGTGTTCTGCGTTTGCCCTGGACCGAAGTCAGGGTTCTGTTCCGCGGTCGGCTGGCGATGAGTTCCAGGATGTGTTCTGCGGTCACCCTTCACTGATCTTTGGGCCGTGTGCTGCGGTCACCCTGCGCCAAGGTTTGGGCTGTGTGCCGTGCTCGCCCCACGCAGAGGTCCAGCTGGTGTGCCGTGGTCGCCCAGTGCAGAGGTCTGGGCTGTGTTCCATGGTTGGTTAGCGACAAGTTCTAAGCTCTGTGCTACGGTGGCCCTGCACAGATTTTTGGGATGTGTGCCACGGTCGCCCTTCACTGAGGTTCGGACTGTGTGCCACAGTCGCCCTTAGCTGAGGTCCATGCTGTTACCGCTNTATCTTGAAGTTCCTGTATATATAATTCTTCTGGTCAGGTTTATTGGGACATTATTTGGCTCCAAGTCACAATGTACTATTGTGCATCAGAAGTTTACAGAGCCCAAGATTAGAAGTTGAGGGAGTATCAGAAATGATTAACCAGGCTCCCTGCTTTTGTGTTGCTTCTAATCTCGAGGGAAAGACTGACCTGTTATAAATAACTTTTAGAACAAGAGGCTGAATGAGGTAAGTGCTATAACTTAATGAAAAGCTAAGTGCTGTGTAAGCAGAGGAGGGATACCTCGTTCTGATTGAGCTAATGGAAGACTTCAGGTAGGGGATGGATTTGTACTGGGAAAGATACATTGGGCTCAGGGCCTGAGGAGCAAAAACTGGGGTGTCTGCCATGTTCTATTTCACCAGGGGAATGACTGTAGGGTGAGGGACCTGTGAACAGCTGGGAGCAGAGAAAGGGGGCCAGGCTTAAAGAAGAAAGGTCACACAGGTGCTCAGATTTGAGGTGGAATTATTAAAGGTTTTTTTGTCCAGGGCATGGGAAGGCTTAGATCTTCCCCACCAGTCACTTTTTCTCCCAGTTGATTTCCCAGTAGGAAATACAGTCAGGAGTAGCAGTTAACTGGGACTCCAATTGACCTGCATGCGTGCGTATCCAATAACCCTCACTGTTACATTCTAGGCTGAATGCTGACTTTAGCTTAAAGACTAAGTTGGGCTTCAGGTCTCAAAAACTTGAATCTGGGTCTTTCTAACCTGCTGAATTATATAGAGGGACAGGCCAGCATGCCTAGGCATGCATATGGAAACACAGTGGGCCTGCCTGGATGTCTACTTGTAGTCACCTGGAGAAGGTAAAGGGATAAATGTGTCTGTACCTTCAGCACACAGGAATCTGACCCCAAAGAAAATGTGATGTGAAAAATGATCTAGAATTTTGATCAATCAGATGAATAACTCTTCCTCTCTTCAGAAGTTAGGGAGTGAGCTAGGAAGTGATGGCAAAAGCTTGCATGATGATACGAGAGGGGTGGAAGTGTTCCCTCTCCTAGAAGCAGTGATGGGTGCAAAGTGGATGAGAGTCCATGAACCAGGAGAGCAGATTTCAGTTGACAGAACAAAACAGGAAGGCTCAAGTCCTTGCTAACCCTTAGGAAGTGGTCAAGTTGACGGAGCCCATGAATCAGAAAAAGATGGATGATAAAAGGACCAAGACACTGACAGCAAATGAGGAGCAAAGCAAGAGAAGTAGGAGAAGAGACAAATGGCCCCGAGAAGGCAAATGGAAGCACTGCTGTCTACCTGTCCGCTTAACTCCTTGAGACCAAGTCCCTGGTGACTCTCAGTGGTGACTGCAGGTAGCTGGCCTGGTAGTTAATGCAGCGTCACGTGTGGAGAGGTATCTGTCTGTATGGCGGGAAGTAGGGGTGGGCAGGAGGCACTTCAGCTTCCCTCCTCCAAATCTAACAACCTCTGCTGTGTTATAGACACATGAGCAATATATGACACTGTTTTCTTAAAGAGGTAATGTTTGAAATGTTTGAAAACTATTGGTATGGCAGAAAAGACTGGACTGGAATTTAGCAAGCAAGAAGAGTTTTAGTCCTAATTCTGCTAGTTTGGCTCCTTGAACAATAATAAAAACTATAATAAAGACCATGATGATGCTGATAGAATGCTAAGCTATATGTTACACAGTGTGTGTAACCATACCGTCTATGTATTATTTTATCTGACCTCACAATAACTCTACAAAATAGGCATATTATTCCCATTTCACAGATGAGGTGCAGAAAGGGAACTTGCTCAAGGGTATACAGAACTGGTATCAGATCCAATTCTCAAATTGAGGTTTATCTGATATTAAAGACTATGATCTTCTAGCACTCCCTTGACTGCTATAACTTCACTCTTACCTCTAATAGATGAGTAAATATCTTTACCTGTGAAAAATGCTATTGGTGTTTTGATGGGGATTGCATTGAATGGTAGATTGCCTTGGGTGGTATTTAACAATATTAATT
This sequence comes from Neotragus pygmaeus, assembly GCA_006410875.1. Taxonomy (NCBI): domain Eukaryota; kingdom Metazoa; phylum Chordata; class Mammalia; order Artiodactyla; family Bovidae; genus Neotragus; species Neotragus pygmaeus. Next base: position 2,643,048 of record SJYV01003225.1, read on the forward strand.
CTTCTAATCCAAAAATATGCTGTATCTGTCCACATAAGTCAGAGAAATAGATAAATATTGTATGATTTCACTTACATGTGGAACCTAAAACATACAATAAATAGTGAATACAACCAAAAATAACCACAGATATAGAGAATAAATTAATGGTTACCAGTGGGCAGAGGAAAGGAGGAGGGGCCATATCTAGTGGTAGGGAATTAACAGGGACAAACCATTATGTATAAAATAAGCCACAAAGATATATCATACTACGCAGAGAAGATAGCCAATATTTTATAATAACTATAGATGGAATATAAACTTTAACAGTTGTGAATCATATAACCATTAACAATTGTGAATCACTATATTGTATACCTGTAATTTCTATAATACTGTACATCAACTATACTCAATTAAAAAATGTATGATGGAATTTCAAATGAATAAATGCTTGTGAGAAATCATTGTAAGCTAAAAGTTCTTTAAGAAGGAAGCAATTATTATCCTACTCCAAGTCTGGTGCTTTTAAATGTTTGTTGAATGAATACAAATTGGAAATGCAATTTATCTATCTCTCTATACATTTATCTCAACTTTTTTTTTTTTCTCAGTTTTACTTATGTGAAGAAGACTTGTTGTAAACTATCAAAAAAGATCTAGAAAATCTCTAAGTAGAAGGGCTGCTTTCCCAAGTTTGGTTGGTTTTAGAGGATTAAAAAGAATGATGATGACTTCCCTGGTGGGCCAATAGTTAGGAATCCACCTGCCGGTGCAGGGGACATGGATTTGACCTCTGGTCTGGGAAGGTTCCACATGCTGCGGGGCAACTAAGCCCATGTGCTGCGACTACTGAAGCCTGTGCACCCTGGAGCCTGCGCTCCACAACCAGGAAAACCACTGCAGTGAGAAGCCTGTGCCCCGCAACAAAGTGTAGCCCCCACTGGCTGCAACTGGAGAAAGTCTGTCTGTATACAAAGACCCAGGGAAGACACTAAATGAAAAAAGAAAAATTTTTTTCTTTGGGATTTTTTTTTTTTCTTTTGAACTTGATCTTTTTTTTTTTCCCTTGATCTTGGGATACCCTTTATGAAGGGTTTCCAAGGTGGCTCAGTGATAAGGAATCTACCTGCCAATTCAGGAGACACAGGAGACACAGGTTCAGTGCTTGAGTTGGGAAGATCCCCTGGAGGAGGAAATGGCAACCCACTCCAGTATTCTTGATGGGATAATCCCATGGCAGAGGAGCCTGGTGGGTGGCAAAGAGTCGGACATGACTGAGTGAGTGAGCACACGCATACCCTTCGTGAAAGAAATCATAAAAGAGCTCCCTCTATTGAGTACACTGTATGTTAGGGACACTTTCTAATCTCATTTAATCTGCAAGTTGTGGGCTTTATTATTTTCATTTGCTAGGTAAGAAAACTAAACCTTTGAGAAGTTGAGAAATTCACCCGTATTTATCTTGCTCAAAGTACAATCATGAAGCCTGAAAATACTGGATTCCTTGACATAAGAATCTAGCTTTGAAGGCAAAGCTTGCGAATAACTTATTATGACCTTTAACTTCTTACCAAGTCAAGAAAAGAAAAAGGATTCCAGGGCCTATCGGAAAAGCATTCCCCAAAGGTTTGGATAAATAAATAGTTTCGGCAGTCCTGTGACACTGAAGAGTGCAGGCCTGTTTCTCCCTGGAGCCCTGGGAAGTATCTCCAGCTCTTCCCAGTAGCCTTGGCTCCCACACTCATCTGGCTAGAATCTTGTTTTCCTCTGCAGCAGAGCTGGGCTGCAGTTTTTGATAGTGCTTGACTTCAACAAGTTTCCACATGAACCTCTGATCTAGTGCTGGAACAAAGCGACAGCAGAGGGAGGCCCAGCTCGGAATGAGTCAGGTGGAGACTGATGCCTTGTTTCTTGTTAAACACTGTTCCCCCTCCAGGTATGTACTTTTCCCCAACAGTTGAACTCTGTCAACACAAGTCTGGGCTTCCCTCTCCCCACTAATGCAAACATTGTTAATAGCAGGAAAGGAATAGAAATCCATGGCTGAAATGTGAAAACCTATGCTTTCAGGTGGAGGATCAAGAGCCCTTCACCTTGCCAAACATTATTTGAATTCTGTAGAACAAACACTGGAGTTTAAGTTACATCCTCGAATTCAATATTTGGCATAGGATGATAACCACTGCTGATCTCTCCCACTTGGTGTACCTGTTAATTGTTTTGAGATAACGTGACGAACCCCATCAGAGGATTGTGGGTTCAGTTGCTTTACCCCACCTTTTTTTTAACTAGAGAAGAAACTGAGTTTCTGAGAAGTTAAGTGATTCACCCAGGATTATATAGCCACTTGAAGAGTTGGCTGTGTACAAAGAATTGAGGGCTCCTAACTTGTACTAAAGTGACTTTTTAACCCTACTAGAATTAATTCTGTTTTTGTTAGTATCTATATCCACTGAGATAAAGCAATTTGTCCCGGATCAGCTTGAAACCAGGTTCTTAAGAAGTCATCTGCTAGTACCAAATAGTATTTACTATTGCTAAATATTGTGATGCAGTTTGCCTGGTTTCTAATGTTGTGATTGAGAGTAGAACTTCTGGGAGTCTGCCTTGGTTTGTATCTCAACTGCACCAATTATTAGCTTTCCTGTATGTGTTAGTTACCAAGTCATGTCTGACTTATTTGTTAATCCATGGACTGTAGCCTGCTAGGCTCCTCTGTCCATAGGATTCTCCAGGCAAGAATACTTGAGTGGGTTGCCATTCCCTTCTCCAGGAGATCTTCCCAACCCAGGGATCGAACCTGGGTGTCCCGCATTGTAAGCAGAGTCTTTACCATCTGAGCTACCAGGGAAGCTGCCATTATCTTAGGAAATGTTTACCTCTTTGCACTCTCACTTCCCTTTTCATAGTGAAATTATACATACACAGAGGTCAGAACTGTGCCAGGCACACAGTAAATACCCAATAAATGTCAGAGATCCTTATTATTGTGTGGAACTTTATGACATTTTAGCTTTGCCAGTCTCATTAACTAGCCTCATACTTGCTGTGCCTCAGTTTCTTCATCTGCGAGACAGAATTCTTATTGCTTCACCATTCAAAATAGATTGAGCTTATTTATCTGCTTGCAGTGGAGACACTTATTCATTTGATAATTTATTCTTTGTTGAATGCATCTTTATTGAGTGCCAGCTGGGCAGGGTACCCTGTGAGCAAGACAGAGGAGTCCCCTGTTTTCAAGGAGTTTATAGCCTGTGCAAGAAAGAAAGAAAAGAAAGTGAAGTTGCTCAGTCATATCCGACTCTTTGCGACCCCATGGACTGTAATCTACCAGGCTCCTCAGTCCATGGAATTTTCCAGGCAAGAGTACTGGAGTGGGTTGCCATTTGTTTTCCTAGGGAATCTTCCCAACCCAGGGATCAAACCCAGGTCTCCCACATTGTAGGCAGATGCTTTACGGTCTGAGCCACCAGGGAAGCCCCCTGTGAAGGAGATAGAAAAGCATACAAACCGTTAGAGTAAAGCATGAGAAAGTTATGAGAGTGGAGTATGGGGTGCTGTGGAGACACCAGCAGGGGTACTCACATAGTCTGAGGGTAAGGGTAGGCGGGTTAAGGAAGACTTCTTGGAAGTGATAATTAAACCAAAACTCAGAGGATGGGTAAAAGTAATTAGGCAAAGAAAGAAGTTCTAGGAAGAAAGTAAGAGAATCAAGAAAAAGCAAGAGAATCAAGAAAAAGCAAGAGAATCAAGTGGTTCTACCGTGTTTTGTCTACTTTGAGACACCATTCATNCGCTGTGGAGATACCAGCAGGGGTACTCACATAGTCTGAGGGTAAGGGTAGGAGGGTTAAGGAAGACTTCTTGGAAGTGATAATTAAACCAAAACTCAGAGGATGGGTAAGAGTAATTAGGCAAAGAAAGAAGTTCTAGGAAGAAAGTAAGAGAATCAAGAAAAAGCAAGAGAATCAAGTGGTTCTACCGTGTTTTGTCTACTTTGAGACACCATTCATTTTTAACATGTGTCCTTATTTTATATCTTAAAAATGAATGGTGTCTCAAACTAGATGAAATACAGTAGACCTTAAGAAGGGAAAAACACTGCTAGTCAAACTTTGACATAAAGTTTTAGCACTATGTTTTTAATGCTGTTTGAAAGAACATGTATAAATGTTACTATACAGTGCTCTATCAAATATAACCAAATAAAAATATATGTGAAATAGTTTGTTTTCAGTATTCTTGAAACTTAGTATTAGAGTTAGATTTTCCTGAAAGTCGTTTTGACTCAGAGGCATGGATGTCAAACTTTTCCAGTATGATCAAGAGCTATGGGCTTCCCTTGTGGCTCAGCTGGTAAAGAATCTGTCTGCAATGCAGGAGACCTGGCTTTGATCTCTGGGTTGGGAAGATCCCCTGGAGAAGGGAAAGGCTACCCACTCCAAGATTCTGGCCTGGAGAATTCCACGGACTGTATAGTCCCTGGGGTCACAAAGAGTCAGACACGACTGAGTGACTTTCACTTCACTTTCACTTTCAAGAGCCTTGGTGATACAGTGTTTTGTAAAAGAATTCATGGCAGATCTGAAAGCCATCCGAACTGGGCTCTTCAGCTGGATTTGTGAATCCGTGGGATTAGCCGTCTTTTGCTTCCTACTTGGGAAATGTTGCTGAGCGCCTCTGATTCATCCCCTCCCACAGCGTTTGGTGCCTAGAGGTTAAAAGGGTGGCCTACAGTTGTTTCTGGGATTTTCTTCCAAACTAACACTCATTCTGACCGTTTTGAAACTGCAGCTTCTCATGTTTGTGCATGCAAGGCCAAAGCAATTAGTTAACAACTGTTGTCTGTTCTAGAATGATTTTCAGATGCAATCCTATCTCAGAGGGTGGGTGTTATGATGTGGAAAAAAAAAATACATCTGTGAGCTGAGGAGGATCTCCTTGGAAAAATCCTGTGACAAGCAGAAATGTCCTGGCTCTAGCTCACTGCCATACTCAGTCACTGGCTAAAAGCTGCCTGGGGAGGGTGTGGCTCTGGCATGAACTATCACAAATGCCCACAGTGAGGCTGCTGGAATCTATTGGCTAACTAACTGTACTTCTCCGTGAAGTTTCTTTTTCAAGGGTGATTTTAGCAATCCTCCATGGCTGCCACAGCCCTTAAAGTATACGGAGCAGTTACTACTAGCTGTATTTTAAACAGGTTTCATATAATTAAAGATGTTCAGTATGACAGTGGAAAATTCCCAGGTTTCATGTGTCTTGCTAAGTGGATTTTTAAAATACTTTTCAAAATCCTGTTGTGATAGATGGTCTTCAAAGACAGCCACCATCTATTTCTTTCATGGCTGTAGGTCAGTTGGCATCTTGTGTCCAGCGCCTCCCCTTGCATCTGGGTGGGACTTATGCCTTGCTTTGACCAATAGAATGCAGTGATGTAATGCTTGGCAGGATTTAAGAGAACAGGTAACCTCTCTTTCCTCTTAGAAGCCAGGTATCAGGTGAGTAGTTTGACCCTAATCTCTATCCAATTATGAGAAAACTGGCCTACAAAATAGCTGACTAGTACTTGTCAGAAGTGTGCCAAGACCATGAAAGACAGCTGATAAACTGTTACACACAGGAAGAGACTAAGGGAAAACTACAGCTAAATATAATGTGGGAACTTGGCTAGGATCTTTGGGTAGAAAAAAATTATTAGTAGATCAACCGGTGAAGTTTAATAGTGTCTGTAGTTTAGTCAATAAGCATTATACCAAATTAGTTAACTGTGGTCATATATTAAGGTTGTATAGGAAATTAACATTAGGGAACCTTGGGTGACAGGTGTGTAGGAACTCTCTCTACTGTTTTTGTAACACTAAGTGTCAGGATGATCTGTAATGTATCAGTAGATAACCTGGAACACCAGAAGAGAGGCAGCAACTCAGATCACACAGCAGGGTTCCTCTTGAGTTGGGGCTCTTGGAAAAAAAGTACTGATCTCAAGATTGGGAAGTTGGTGGCTTTTCTGTAACACTATCTTAGGGGGCCAAATGATCTTTGGTTTCTAAATTCTTCACTCATCTATTCTGAAGTTGAAATTCCTATTCTTCTGGTGATCCACTAATTTAAGGCAAGTATCATGAAAGTCATCTCATGTGACAGAAATTCTTGAAGATTCATCACAAAAGAAAAATGTTTCACCAAATGTTTGGAAAATAATTGCATAGCTTACCACTTCTTAAAGATTATCTATGAATATTGGTATATGAAAGGCTCTGAGAAACTCTGCAATAAGCTACATAACTGTTTAGCTTAGCATTTATTCTCCAAATGTATCTAACCACATAACCCTAAATGCGTATATACAAATACTTTCCTACAGAAGACATTTTAGGGCATGCCAAATGAGAGCACTGTGGATGGCAAAGGATTTCAAGCAGCCAAAGTGAATCCCCCTTTCCTAGAAGGAATAAAAAGAAGGCTGAATGTCAAGATTACTCTAAAAAGTTCTCTCACAGTAGGAAATAGTTCAAATTCATTAACCTCTAAATATCCTTTCCCACTTCAAAAGTTCAAAAGTCTATCAGTCAGTGGAGTGTTATATATTAATGAAGATTCTTAGTGATAAATAAATAAATAACAGAATTCACTTCAGGAATGGGTTTTGTTATAAGACATTAACAGGTTCATTATACACAAATGAAGGCCAGGAAATTTGTTTTGATGTTTACACAACTGGAAGAACACAGCAAGGAGAAACTTCTAGCTGCAATATGCAGTCATCTAGAAGAAATTCCATCGCTAATGATGTCTGGCTCTTAATCACCTGAGGTGCCAGAACTTTAGTTATAGCTACCCAGAAGGACCAAGTGCTTCAGATCTGATCTCATGAAGTGTGACCACTACATATTCCTCTACCTTGTATCACTTATGCTTTCCAAGGATTGAGTGGATGTTTTGGGTTGACAAAAAAGTTAGTTCTAGTTTTCCCATAAGATCTTAGGGAAAAACCTGAATGAAGTTTTTGGCCAACCCAATATTTCTTCATTGACTATAAGTCATATGAGTACTCGAGCTGCAGAGAGTTCTGGGAAATGTAGTTTTTTCCACTTTTGCAATTGTTTAGGGAGGCACTTGGGAAAGGCTTTTGAACAGGTGTTGGGTAAACCAAATTGCAGCATTGATGCTGGTGCTAGATTTACTCATTCTTCATTTAATACAAGCAAACATGAGATGGATTTCATACCATTATTGTCATTATTTTCCATTTCTATGCAGACCCTAAAACGTGTTATTAAATTCACAGATATAGAGAACACTCTTGTGGCTGTCAAGGAAGAGGCAGGCAGGAGAGGGAAGGAGTAGGAGTATGGGGTTAGCAGATGCAAACTATTATATACAGGATGGGCAAACAACAAGGTCATACCGTATAGCACAGGGAACTGTACAGGATATTATTCAATATCCTGTGATAAACGATAATGGACAATATGAAAAAGAATATATAAATATATATGTATAACGGAATCACTTTGCTGTACAGCAGAAATTAACACACTATTTTAAATCAACTATACTTCAATAAAATTAAAAAAAAAAAACTATTGCTAAAACACTAAACATGGAAACAATAATAAAATCTAGAGCTGTAAAGATGATAATTATTGCCATAAAACTAAAATAACAATACTAAAATAATACATATAATACAGTATTAATAACAAGCCAAGTATTATAGTTGTACTAAAATTCAAACTATGGTAATAAAACTCAATACTAATAAAATTTCTTACTCAAATACAATAAAATTCAGTATTGTAATAGCAAAAAACAATATTTTTAATAGACTAAATAATATGGGTTAAATCTCAGTATTTGAAGTTTGTTTTTTCTTCCTAGTGATTAAGAAACAGAGTATGTGGCTCGACACTGACTCTCTGACATTAGGTTAGTTACGTAAGCAATTCAGGTCTCAGTATCTTCTTATGAATTGGACATAATGAGAATGAAATGAGAAAACGCAGGAAAGTATGCTGCCCATAGTAAGCACGGTTATAGTCAGTGACATGCAAATGAAACTCATTCTCTTCTTCTCCAGGTTCAAGAAACCTGTCTCTCTAATCTAACTTTCTATGACAGATTCCCTGGTGTCTCCCAGTTAGCTATTTCGTGCTCATACCCACCACCACCTAGGCATGTAATAGGGAAGAACATTTTGTATTCTTTTAGAAGTTAATCACTAAAAGGATATTGCCTATAAACTTAATTTATGGATAATGGCCCATCTCTGGGAACCGGGCTTCCCAGGTAATGAGCATTAAGCTAAAGTGCATTTGTTTAGCTCACAGCCAGCATCCTGACCAGTCCCACCCGTGAATGACTACAGAGAGAAGAAATTAACACATCCCCTCTAGGGAGCTGATGGGAACCAGGAGATGTTTGACTACTCCCTTCTCTTTTAGTATAAAAGAAACCTAAATTCTAACTCAGGCAAGTTGGTTCTTTGTGGGGATGAGCCCATCATCTTGGCTTGCTGACTTTTCCAAATAAAGTCATTATTCCTTGCCCCAAACTTGTCTCTTGATTACTGTCCTGTCCTGTGGTGACCCAGTAACAGGAGGGTGTATCACCCACTGCCTAGCTGTGGATTGACTCCTTCTTACAAACATGGAGTTTGGGGTCTGCGTTTTGTCATAGGTCCTTTCTGGGGCTCTATCTGTAGAACTAGCTTTCCCTCAAGCTCAGGGGTCTGCTGATATCTTTCACTACCCTTTCTTGGTTGTGGTTTTACAAAAAGAAAGTCTTTGGAGCTAGTTTTGGTTGAATTCAGATAGTATCCCCATCTCTTATTAGCTGTGTGATCTTAGGCAAGTTATTTTACCCCTCAGAACCTTGGGTTCATATGTGAAATGGTGGTAATAAAACTTATTCTAAAAAGGTTGTTATGAGAAACAATAAAGGATTCTGGATTATATCTCGCCCAGTTCTTAGCACAAAACAGGTACTTTGTAGCCAGTATTTCACCCCTTTCCACTGCCTGGTCTCTGCTCTGCCCCAGGGAGCGAGTATTCTTTGTTCTAATACATAACAGCCATGTGGTGGTAGGGGCTGGAGGCTGGACCTTGACTTTGCTCTGACCCAGAAGACCTCCGGATGCTGTGATTGTTGTTTTAGTTCAAGAGAAATGAAAATTCAGCTTGCTCCGTTGTGTTTCCCCTCTTAAAAGCAGAACTCAGCTAAAATTCTGGGAACACAGCGTTCAGGTTAACCAGGTTCTGCTTGAAGAAGTTTTCCTAAGTCTCTCCACTGAGTGAGTTTTCTGGTTCTCTTGCTTCGGCAGATATTTTACTGTCTTTTTACTTCACGGGTTAATAACAACATTTTCCTCCGAGACTTAAGAGACTTCATACAACTTTTGAGACTCTACATTGCATTTTAGTAAAACTGTATCATTCTCATGCAATATCAGTATAATTANCTTCGGCAGATATTTTACTGTCTTTTTACTTCACGGGTTAATAACAACATTTTCCTCCGAGACTTAAGAGACTTCATACAACTTTTGAGACTCTACATTGCATTTTAGTAAAACTGTATCATTCTCATGCAATATCAGTATAATTATTATCACAGTGTTGGTGTTTACTATTTTGGTGGTATGGCAGAGATCTTGAGAGATTGCATTTTGGTGTTAGGTTTAAGTCTTAGGCTGACATTGAGGAAATTATATCAGAGCCTTTTGGTGAGACTTGAAAGGGCACATCAATGCCCCTGGCTCTTCAGTGGCTGGACAGGCCCGAGGTGCCGGTGCTCCATTGCCGTCTTATGGCTGCCAGTGCCTGCAATGTGCTGTACTCATTGTATCCTTTTCAATTTGTGCATTGATGTGACAATGCACAACAGATGGGTTCCTCATCTGTTAAATGGTAACAGTAATATCTATCCCAATAGGGTGCTCTAAGGATTAAGGTGATCCATATTTGCACAGTGTTTAAGGACAGGACCTGCCACATAGTAACATATGTAAGCAATTACTGTTATTAAAATTTTTGATGTAACTGTAATCTGTATGATTGCATATAGATATACATAAAGATGTATACACATAGGTACACTGAGCAGTGGCTTCCCAAGGGGCACAGTTAGTAAAGAATCTGCATCCCAAATCAGAAGACACAAGAGACACCAGTGCGTTCCCTGTGTCAGGAAGATCTCCTGGAGGACGAAATGGCAACCCACTCTGGTTTTCTTGCCAAGAGGATCCCAAGGACAGAGGAGCCTAACAGGCTACAGTCCATGGGGTCACAGAGTCAGACACGACTAAGCATGCCTGCACAAGAGACACGAATTTACATGAGGGGGATTCATGAACATGTTTTGTACTTTGGGTCATAATCTAATACTGTGGTCTTCTGCTGAAATTGTTCTAGCTTTGGCCATTAGAAGCTCTTTCAGTTTGACTGCTATTTTTAAAAAAATATATTTCAAATAGAAGTATTTTAATTTACAATGTTGTGTTAATTTCAAGTGTACAGTAGAGTGATTCAGTTACACACACACACACACACACATATATATATACACTCTTTTTCATATTCTTTTCCCTTATAGGTTATTATAATATATTGAGAATAGTTCCCTGTGCTATACAGGAGATCTTTGCTGAATATATCTGATAGTAGTGTGTAGGTAGTATGTATCTGATAATCCCACACTTCTAAATTTTGACATGCCTCTTCCCCCCACCACCCTTTTTTGTTGTTATTTTGTTTTTATTTGAGCTCTTGTTTATCATCTGGCATTGCACGTTCCTCCAGATTCACTTTTTTTTTTTTTTTTTTTNTGAATATATCTGATAGTAGTGTGTAGGTAGTATGTATCTGATAATCCCACACTTCTAAATTTTGACATGCCTCTTCCCCCCACCACCCTTTTTTGTTGTTATTTTGTTTTTATTTGAGCTCTTGTTTATCATCTGGCATTGCACGTTCCTCCAGATTCACTTTATATTTCCCCTGCGCCAGCTCTAGAATTGGCTATTCCACCAAGAAGCCCTGCTTCTTTAATTGAACAATTGTATTAGAAACCAAGGGAGGCTAGGTGAACCACTAGATGTTGATCCAATTACTTCTATTTACGTTAGTGACTGTTAAATGAAACACTAACTTATTTGGTCAGGGAGGCCCTGTAGGGAAGGGTGTAAGATAATAATATCAAGCCAGTGTCCAAGAAGGAGTTTTTACTGGCGCTTAAGCATCTCCAAAAGGGAACATGCTGAGGGGAATCTGTGGAAGACATTGAGCATGTTTTTGTAGTCAGCGTGAGACAGGGTGGTTGTGTAGTAGAGACTGCATTGTAATGCTTCCTGACTGGTGCAGCACTACGTCTTTCCTTCTGTTCCAACTCCTGCTGCTGTGTAGTAAATCAGTCCAGAGCTTAGTGGCTTAAAATGATGATCCCTACCTCTCTTGGTTTCTGTAGGCTAATGACTTGGCAGAAAGGGTACACTGGATATTTCTGGATGGTTCTGAAGTCTTTTCTTAGGTTTCAGTCATTTGGCAACTGCAGCTGAAACTCTAGGGGTCTGAAAGCTGGGGTCTGAACCTCTCATGTGGCTCTCTCCCTTGTATCTTTCCTTCTCTGTAAGTTCCAGGGCTTTCCCAAGTGGTCCCTTCACAAGAACTAGTTTGACTTCCTCATGAAATGGTGGCCTCAGAATAGGTGGGCTGCTTACACAATGATGAAGGCCCCTGTTGCAGGCATTTCAGTGGATGAGGCAGAAGGATGCTCACCTTTTCTGAACTAGCTTTGGATTTACTATCACGGCATCCAATTGACTCTGAGTCACACACCACTCAAATTCAAGGGCAGGGGACATAGCCCCACCTTTCTTTGGGTGGAGTGCCAAAATCACATTTTAAGAGTCTGTAGAATGACACTGTTTTGGTCATCCTTTTGAAAAAAAATTATGTCACATATTCACCTCAGCTAAACTGCCAGCATTTCTAACATTTAAAAATGTGCAATAAACTCACAAAAGCTGAAAGCTACTGGCCTAAAGCTGATGGGTGTTTAAAATCTGGTATCTTCGCATCTCTCTCTCCCTCTGTTTTCACATCTTCATGACTTCTTCCTACCCACTATCATTCATCTGCTTCCTCATGTCGTGTTTCCCGATTCTCCCTTGATGAGCATGTAGATTTCCTTTAAAAACACTGCTCTTAGTGTAGCTGAAAGGGGAGGAATGTCAGAAAAAAGAAGCACATATATAGAAAGAAACAACAGAAATGACTAATGGAAAACACAGGTAGATTCAGTGATGGAGAAAACAGAATCTGTGGTGTTGAATGTTAGTGAGAATATGTGAAAAAGATGCTGAAAAACATTGAAGGATGAAAGAAAGTAAGGAAATACTGAAGAACTGGGAAAACTACACCAGTGCTAAGAACTGTCATAGACCTATTATTTACAGAATAATGATCCTAGAGATCTGGGATTTTTTTTGTGGGGGGGCGTCCTTAAACCATCAAATTGTGTACAAATTATATACACATGGGAGAAGAAGATCCATAGCACTTAGAACTGAAAGAGGTAAGTGGCCAAAACATCTCCAAAATGTACTGACAGAGAATGTCAGAAGCTCAGCCGAGGACATGATCACAGGCACACAGGTAGGAGCAGGTTGTAAGGACCGTTGACAGTGTGTATAGTGTCTTAGTCGTTCAGTCGTGTCCAACTCTTTGCAACCCCGTGGATTGTAGCTCGCCAGGCTCCTCTCCATGGAATTCTACTGGAATGGGTTGCCATTTCCTTCTCCAGGGGATTTTCCCAACCCAGGGATCGAACCCGAGTCTCCCACATTGCAGGTAGATTCTTTATCATCTGAGCCACCAGAGGGAAATCTCCAAAAGATAACAATGGTGCTGGTTTAGTTGCTATGTCGCGTCTGACTCTTTCGACCCCATGGACTATAGCCCGGCAGGCCCCTCTGTCCATAGGATTCTCCAGGCAAGAATAGTGGCAGGAGCAGGGAGCTCCGGCAACTCGAGGTCACTTGTTCAGGACTATGAGCCACCGATGTCTCAGCTGACTTTGGTCTCATTCTGGCCACACTCTGCTTCCCATCTGGTGAGGCACCATGCTGTCCCACCCCTGCACGCTTGTGCACCTGCTCGGGTGTCATTATCTGTTCATTCGTTCTTTAGTTGTTCTCACAGATCTGTATCCAACATCTCCATCTTTATCAATTACCATGGGCCACTCTGTTCCACAACCAAGCTCTTCCTCAGAACACCCCAACCCAGCACATATACACACTCTATAGACTACACACACAATACACACTCACACAGCTTTGTTCCTCTTGGTCATTAGAAATCACTTTTCTTGTGCATGCCCAGAGGTAAACTGGATGAAATTGCCACAGACAGATAGTGTATGACAAAATCCAGAGGTTAAGAAAAGTTCAGTCCTTAGAGACTGAGGGACAGGGTTTGGTGGGTTCATGGGGTACCCTGCCAGGCAACAAGAAGAAAGTCTATTTTTCTATTTTCAAAGTTTGTACAAGAGAATTTGTGTGTGTGTATGTGTGTGTGTGTGTGTGTGTGTGTGTGTGTGTGTGATTAAGGCTGGGGAATAATTTTCAGGTCAAACCACTAGATGGAGGTCCTGCCTAAAGAACATGCTGTAAGGCCCAGGCACTGCAGTCTGCGAGCTTCCTCCTCGAGATGAAAACGAGTTGAGGGCATCCTGTGAAGCCCTCTTCTACCCAAAGGGCCCTGTGATCTTGTTTTGTCGTGGAACACACTTCCTCTCAATCTGTTTTAGTACATCTCTCTTTTCTTACTCAGAAATTGCTCCCAATGTGGGTTGCTTAGTGCCACAAGGTTCATCACTCTTAGACAACCATAGAAATGTTTACTTTCTTTCTGTGTTTCTTTCCTTTGAATGTCAAAATGGCCAGTTTTGTCTTTTATGCTCCATTTTATTAGCTGTAAGTGTTGCTTTTGAAGTGCTTTTGTTCTTTGAAAGGAAACCTCGCAAACAGAGGGAATTCTCTCAATAAGGGATTTTTGAGTGCAAGCAAGGCAGTAAATGAACTCAGATCAATCTGAAGGTAGCTAGTTGAGTTTTTCTGACTGATACCGATTACACCATAGCTAAGGAACTCAGGACGGACTTAATTTTTATTGCAAGGTTACTAGAAGCAAATGTGCATTTATTCTGCAAATAAAACTCCATGAATTTAAACATACTACAGATCGATTTAATGAACTATAAATTTACAAATATTTGACTTTTTTGCCAACAGAAAGCTTCACACTTGAGATTTATGAGTGAACTGACAGTTCACAGGGTCTGTCTCTTTCCCTTTGTTAGAAAGTGACAACGTTGCCCTTGACAAAGAATGATTTGTTTTCTTGCTTAGCCTGATGGAGAATTTGGTTACACTAGTGTTAGTCTTGGGAAATATTATACTGAGTGGCTTCTGAATCCTTCCTTGCTGGGCTGACCATTGTCACAATGGCTGAAAGACTATTGAGGGCTGAAGATATTTCTTTACAATGTCCTCAATACTCAGGTAAGGTCATGCTACTGTTTAGTCTCCCCCATCTTTTTATTTTTATTTTTTTATTTACCTATTTGGCTGTACTGGGTCTTAGTTCCAGCATGTGCGATCTAGCCCCCTGACCAGGGATCCAGCCCAGGCCTGCTGCATTGGGAGTATGGGCCCTTAGCCACTGGGCCACCAGGGAGGTCCCAAGTTTCCCTTTATTTCATCACTTCCTGCAAGTCAGCAGCAGGGGACAAGGTGGTCAGTTGTATGCTTGCCTCACCAGCTGTCCAAGACTGGGAAGAGGATAACAGTGTCCTACCATCCCAGCCAACTAGAGGAGAGATAATTCCAGCAGGATCTACCAGAATAACTTAAGCCACTCGGAGTATTTAAAACATAGGAAACTCAACACAGGTAATTGGTTATATGGACTTTCCTTGTGGCTCAGAGGTATAAGAATCTTCCTGCAATGCAGGAGACACAGCTTCAATCTCTGGGTCTGGAAGATCTCCTGGAGAAGGAAATGGCAACCCACTCCAGTATTCTTGCCTGGGAAATCCCATGGAGAGAGGATCCTGGCAGGTTACAGCCCATGGAATCACAAAAGAGCCAGATAGGACTCATTGGTTACACAAGTGATGAAAGAGCTACGAAGCTTAAGAGGACAGTAAGGCAACCCAGAAATGAGCAATAGCAAGAAGTCATTACTGTCCTCAGGCTGGGAGGGACAAAGAGAAGGTGATACCTGAGCCCAGGGGCTAGAATCACCAGTCAGAATCTGGAGCCAGAGAAGGCTGATGAGAGGAACTGGAGCTATGGGCAAGATGCATACCCTCCCTGAGCTGCCACCCAAAGATTTTGTAAAGATCTGATAGTAAACATTTTTGGCTCTGTGGGTCCTATATCTCTGTATAGAGGTCTATCTCTGTAAACTCTTAGGGTAAATTTTTTTTTTTTCTTTAGACACCTTCCTTCCTCCCCTACCCCCACTGTGTGTTAAGGAAATAAATGATTGCTCTGCTATGTAGGAGTTGCAAACTCCTGGAGGACAAAGAGCCTGTGACAGGGTTTGCTTTTTGGCTTTTCCATCTGTCTGCTGAGTCTGCCTCTAATTTAGTCTCACTGAGGACTTGATGTCCTAAAAATGCTTGTGGCTCCCTGCATGCCCCAACATGTTGGAGTTTCCATGAATTCTGTACCAGATCACCTTCTTTTTCTCTTCCTCAACCCCTGACCCATGTTTGGTATTCGGCAATACTTATAGGATAAAGAGGGCACAATCAGACCTTCTTGTTTTTAGAACATGAAATTCTTGTTGCCTTCCTAAAGATGAGGAGTTATGAGGTCATGGAGAGAGTGTTAGACCTCACTCCCATTATACTGCTTCCTAGCTGTGTGATCTAGGCAAGTGGTTTTATCATTTTAGATTTCACGTTTCTCATTGTATAGAATGATAATCGGAGTTGTTGTGAGAACTAGTTGAGGGACTGCTCCTAGCAAAGTGCCGGCTGACATTGAAAAGATTCCTCTATTTTTCAAGAATCTTGCTTTTCTGTTTAAAAAAGTCTCCCTGTTTCTTGGACAAGCCTTGTGCTGTCCTGGGGCTCTAGATATCTTAGTGCTCCGACCCATATACCTAAACAGAAGTAGAACCTGTTTTCCTCTAGGCATAACACTGAGTACCATGTGCTTTCCTGTCTCCACATCTGTGTTTCAGCACTTCCCTTATCTTTAATCTCTGTTGATCAAAAATGCATGCTTAACCACTGGTGGTCCAGTGGTAAGATTCCAATGTAGGGAGTGCAAGTTTGATCCCTGGTTAGGGAACTGAGGTGCTTATACAGCATGGACATAAATAAATACGTGAAATTGTCTTAAAAAAGCTAGAAACCATCAAAATAAAAATTCCAATTTGAAAAAAAAAATACACCATAAAAAATGCATGTGTTCATCCCAGGTCTAGGTACGTTTCTCCAAGACTATGTTGGGTTCACTTACAACAAACCAAACTTCCTACAAAAAAATATTAGAAAGCATGGAAAATGTTTTAAAACTCTGTTGTAAGGGATCAGATTGTTACTAAGGCAGTTAGGACTCAAGGAGTCAAGATGATAGAGAGCAGGGAATCCCATGGTTAAGGATTCCCCTGATTTAGCATTCTAAGTTGTCTTGCCCCTGGAGGTCTTCCCTGATTTCTAAGTGGCCAGGTAGAGAGTAGAGAAGGTGAGAGAAATGTGCATCTAAGGGGGTGGGTGTGAGGTGAGAGGGTCTTTCCAGGTGGTGCTAATGGTAAAGTACCCGCTTGGCAACACAGGAGACATTAAGAGACGTGGATTCAATCCCTGGGTGGGGAAGATCCCTTGGAGGAGGGCATGGCAACCCACTCCAATATTCTTGCCTGGAGAATCCCATGGATAGAGCAGCCTAACAGGCTACAGTCCATAGCATTGCAAAGAGTTGGACATGACTGAAGCGACTTAGTATGCACATACGTGAGGAAAGAAGCGCAGATGCTGGCAATCTTACACTGCTGGTGCTGGGAAGACAGAAATGAGAAATCAGAGTCTGTCAAGGACTAACTGTCCCCCAAAAAGCCAAAACCACAGGAGAAACTGAACGGTGCTTGGGAAAATCTTGACTTTGGGATGAATCTTTGAAGGAGCTTCTAAATTTAATTGGGTATGTTTATATTCTGGAGAAGGCAATGGCAACCCACTCCAGTACTCTTGCCTGGTAAATGCCATGGATGGAGGAGCTTGGTAGGCTGCAGTCCATGGGATCATTAAGAGTCGGACACGACTGAGTGACTTCACTTTCACTTTTCACTTTCATGCTTTGGAGAAGGAAATGGCAACCCACTCCAATGTTCTTGCCTGGAGAATCCCAGGGACGAGGGAGCCTGGTGGGCCGACATCCATGGGGTCGTACAGAGTTGGACACGACTGAAGCGACTTAGCAGCATATTCTGTTCCAGAATGGACTTAAAACAAGAAGACCTATAATTCTATAGGATCTAAATTTGGTGATACATTCAAACCAGGCTCCACCAGGCTCCTCCCTCCATGGGATTCTCCAGACAAGAGTAGTGGAGTGGGTTGCCATTTCCTTCTCCAGATACAGTCAAAAGAATCAGACAAGTTTTTTGATAACTGTTGCCTTATAATAAAATGTTTATCCTATACAGAAGCAAAAATAAAATACCCTTGGGCACATCTGAGATTAATTTTTATAAATTTAATAAATAAAATATAATGTCCTCTTTTTGGCCGATTTTGCTCTGAGTTTTCAAGGAACCTCAGAACTTGTAGAAAAGTATTTTTAAATTAAATATATAATGACCTACTGGAAGAGTCAGTTAAAGCCATGAACAATTTGTTAACCTTAAAATACTACTTTGAAGTTTTCAGACAATTTTCTGAAAAAATTCAAAGTAAAATCGTGTAAAACAAAATGTTCAGTAGCATATTTCACGTCACCAGGATTAGGCCCACATGCATAATCCAAGAATATCCTGTTCAGTTTTCTAAGATTTATATTAAAGGAGCAAACAATAGCTTAATGGACACAGGTGAATGCTATTTTTGAAATGAACTTAAATATAGTTTAAAAATTGATCTATTTTATAGATCCAGTAATGTGATGAGACCAATTTGTTGAATAATCAATAAGTATTAGAAAATAATCAGACTCATTTTCCCCAAGAAGGCCTCTGTGGTCTTTAGGGTCAGAAGTGTCCCTGGCTGACTCTGAACTCCCTTATGTTATCCACAGGGGAAGGCCGAAGCTTCTCATCTCACAGTCCCCTTAATTCTAACCACTCGTGGACACTGAATCTCCATAGGAAGGGGATTTAAGTTCCTAGTTCTTAGAGAGACTCTGTACTTTATTTTAATTTTTCACCTTGAGAGCAGAAAGCTAGTAATTCTTACTAATATCTCAGAAATCACCCACCAACAGATTGGTTGGTCCCGGAGGAGAAAAGATATTCCACTTTTCTTGCCTGGACTCTGGGCTATTGCTTCAGATTTAGTCTTATGGTTTTCAAGTATACCACTTTTGTGTGTGCCCTTAGTGGCTAAGTCGTGTTCAGCTCTTTGAGACCCCATAGGCTACAGCAAGCCAGGCTCCTCTGTCCGTAGCATTTTCCAGGCCTGAATACTGGAGTGGGTTCTTTACCACCTGAGCCACCAGGGAAGCCCCAGTTATATCACTTAGATAACCAGAAAGGGTAAAACACAAAATAAATTGACTGGAAATAAAAAAGAATGCAATTTACAATGAAAACAGATAGGATAAAACAAAATTGAATAATGATAAGGTCCTAAAAAGAACCACGATAAAGCAGTAATAAGTAATAATTAAAAAAAATAGATCAAGGACAGTGAAAATACAGTAAAGAGTTAAAATGAAAGGAATAAAAGATTCAAAGAATAAATCAAGCTGAGCATAGATGGAAGTAAGGACAGATTTAGGTTGATAAAAATGAAATCAATTTGAGATTGGATGTGGGCTTGGCAGCACAGAGTTCTTTGTCTAACCCTGCTTTGTGAAAACAATCTTGGCCTTACTGGCTCAGTCAGACCAGTAAATTCTAGGGGCCTCAAGAACTCCTTGGAAAGAACTCTTGGGCAGAGGGCCCCCAGGGCTGCAAGCTGAATGCCGGAATGCAGCTTAAATCTATGAAGCAAACACTTTCCTTAGGGTTCCTAATTAACCATATAGATCACAGATTAGGGTGTGGTTCGTAGATGTTTTCTACAGTTCATGGGGTTGCAGAGTCGGACTGACTAAGTGACTGAGCACACAGGTGTGGTTCCTAAGAAAAACCATCTAGTCCAATCATCTTTCTACAAATGTGTGACCTAAGGCCTACGGCAAAGAAAGAGGTGTAATTCCAGTGATGAGGGTGGAGGCATAGGGAACCTTTCCCAGCCACACTATTTGGTTACAAGGCCTATCTAATTAAAGATCCTACTCTCAGCACCTTTCTAAATTACCCTCTTCCTTGTACCTGAAATTTAGAAATTGACACAAGCAGGTTTGCTGAGCTGCACAGCTGAGATGGGTTCCAGAACAGGAGTGTCGCATTAAGGACACAGAAAGCGCTGCTGGCTTGGGATGAGTCAAGGCTGATACAGAGGCGAGGTCAGTCCTGCAGAGCCACGGCTGGGCTGGGTTTGCTGGAGCAGATGGAGACACTTCCAGTGGGAGAGGAAAGATGTAGAGACGAGCAAGATCATGGGCAGGCCCCAGCTCCACTCAGCTTCTCTTGCTGGTGCTTGGGTGTCTGCACAGCTACCTCTGTAGTAGAGGCCACAAGCACAGAGCTGGCGGGGTGGGTCTGGGCATCAATGGTAAGACCCAAGGGCCTGCAAGCTCCTTCAGAGTTGCACCAGCTTTGGAGTAAGGGACTGAATTCTTCCCTATTACTGCTGTAACACATTACCATAGGCTTAGTGGCTTAAAGCAAAATAAATTTGTTACTTTATGGGGCTTCCCTGGTAGCTCAGCTGGTAAAGAATCTGGCTAAAATGAAGGAGATCCCACTTCGATTCCAGGGTAGGGAGGATCCCCTGGAGAAGGGAATGGCTACCCACTCCAATATTCTGGCCTGGAGAATTCCGTGGACTTTTACAGGTCTAGAGGTCAGAAGTCTGAAAAGAGTCATGGGCTAAAGTCAAGGTATTGGGCAGGGGGCAGTGAGTTTCTTCTGAAGGTACTGGGGGAGAATAACTTCCTTGCTTTTTCTAGCTTCTAGGGACTTCCTGTATTTCTTGGTGCTTGGCTCCATTCTCCATCTTCAAACCTCCTTCCAGACCTTTCACCTCCTTCCCTTTTCTCTCTCCTACCTCTGCTCTCTACTTTAACCCTCTGGCCTTTCTTACAAAGACCTTTAATGATTAGATAGGGCCCACTTGGATCATCCATGATAATCTCCCCATCTCAAAATCTTTCATTTATCACATCTTTGCCAAGTAAGGTAACACATTCACAGACTCAGGAGATTAACACATGGCAACTTTGAGGGGCTTTTATTTACCTTACCATGAGAGTGTTCATCCCATGTCATTTCAGCAGGTGGCACAGTGTCCTGGAGAACCACCAATACTGAAGATGTGTTTTTCAGCTCCTGGTCCTCACCATTATTTTGGTGGGAGCTGAAGGCAGACACTGCCTGGTATCTTCATTAAATGATGAGTGATGGAGCTAGCTGCTTTAGATGCGGCTCCATTTTCTGTGAATTCTCAGAAGCTTAGGCCCCTGGCTGCTTAGTAAGAAGGGCACTGAGGGGTGGGTATAAACCTCTTAGTATCAAACACATTTATTGAAAATAAAAGCATTCTCAGTCCTTAGGGATACTGGATGCTAGACTGGGCAACTGAACTTCATTGGTCAAACCTCCTGCCTTCAATCTTTCCCAGCATCAGGGGCTTTTCTAATGAGCCAGTTCTTCACATCAGGTGGCCAAAGTATTGGGAGTTTCAGCTTCAACATCAGTCCTTCAAATGAATACTCAGGACTGATTTCCTTCAGAATGGACTGGTTGGATCTCCTCATACTCCATGGGTACATAACTATTGACTAAGTCCCTTTTTGCTAGCCTGCCAGCACTTCTCTATTTTTTTTTTTTTTTTGTAGATTTTGTTAAATTTGGAGCCCTCTACTCTAATCTCTTTCTCCTCTGTGTAAGTCCAGATAGTTCTTAGGTAGCATTTAAGATCAAATATAAAAGAAAAAAAAACCAAAAAAACCCTTTCCATTCTGATTCTGTTAAGAGTTATGTTTTCTTAATTTTTTTCCTTCAAAATAAGTTTTATAAGCCCTATTAAATATAATGCATGCTGGTTTCATTTGCTGTGATTCTACAGAGATTTCCAGACAAGACAACACAGAAAAGGCATTGGCAAAATTGAAATTTGGCCTATATTTTTTCTAAACCCAAATATCATGAAAAAGTCCTCTTCCATAAAGATGTGACAATGGTAAAATGATTATTTTTAGGCTATCAAATTATAACCAGTTACAGAAGCAGAAGGTAAACTTACAAAAAGAATACTTAAAACTATATTTTCCTCCTTTTTCTCCTGCCCTTCCTTCCCCACTCTGTCGTCCTCTTCATCCTCATCTTCTTTCTTCCCTGATGAGCACTGATGACCATACAGTAGCCTACACACCCTTCTCTGCTTAGAATTTCCAAAATAAAAAATCAGGGAGTACTTAAGGGATGCATTTATAAAGAATCTAATGATAGAAACTGTTCAAAACTTTTCCAAATAAAATTTATATTCTGATTCAGTCCAGATTCCTTTTCATTTAAGTGGTTGGATCAAAGTTAGGACTTCTTTAAATGAAATATTAAAAAGCAAAATCCTGAGAATTTAACAATGCTAGAACCTGCTGTTTTTTGTCTTTCCATTTGTCCTACAGCCAAAAGAAGACAGATGTATTGAATATGTAACTGTGTTTTGAGAGCGAGTTTATGCCTATTTATTGTTTTTTAAATTAGTAGACATTTTATCGAGTTCTAAGTTCACAGCACAATGGAGTGGAAAGGACAGCTCACTCCTGTACACTCCATGTGTTTACACATGAACAGCCAAAGTGTGCATTTGTGATCACTGATGAACCAACATAGACTTATCATTGTCACTCAAAGTCTGTAGTTTACATTATAGTTTACTCTATCATGGCATCTGGTCTCATCACTTCATGGCAAATAGATGGAGAAACAATGGAAAGAGTGTCAGACTTTATTTTCTTGGGCTCAAAAATCACTGCAGGTGGTGACTGCAGCCATGAAATTAAAAGTTGCTTTCTCCTTGGAAGAAAAGCTATGACCAACCTAGACAGAGACATTATTTGCTGATAAAGGTCTGTCTACTCAAAGCTATGGTTTTCTAGTAGTCATGTATGGATATGAGAGTTGGACCATAAAGAAAGCTGAGTGCTGAAGAATTGATGCTTTTGAACTGTGGTTTTGGAGAAGACTCATGAGAGTCTCTTGGACTGCAAGGAGATCAAACCAGTCAATCCTAAACGAAATCAGTCCTGAGTATTCATTAGAAGGGCTGATGCTGAAGCTGAATACTTTGGCCATCTGATGTGAAGAACTGACTCATTGGAAAAGCCCTTGATGCTGGGAAAGATTGAAGGCAGGAGGTGAAGAGGATGGCAGAGGACAAAATGGTTGGATGACATCACTGACTTGACGGACATGAGTGTGAGCAAGTTCTGGGAGTTGGTGATGGACAGGGGAGCTTGGTGTGCTGCAGTCCGTGGGGTCCTAAAGTGTTGGACATAACTGAACCACTGAACTGAACTTGGTGTTGTACATTCTGTGTATTTTGACAAACATAACGCGTATCACCCACTATAGTATCATTCAGAAAACTTCCACTACTCTAAAAATCTTCTTCCAGAAATACCTTCACAGACTCACCCAGAAATACTCTTACCGGTTACCTCATATCTTATAGCTCCATTAAGTTGACATGTGAAATTAAGTATCATGACAATATTTGCTTTAAATATTTATTTGTATTTTAACAACATTAAGAAAGAAAACTTGGATTTTAATTTACTCATTTTCTTTTTGCTATGGATGTTTTTTTGCTCATTCTTAAAGAACCATGTATTCCTGTGCAATCAAATCTGTTTAGTCTGAAGAAGTTATTGTTTTAATAGTAGTTCTTTTAGTGTAGATTTGCCAGCAATCAATTCTCTTAGTTAGTTTTATAAAAAAGTGGTTGTTTTCACTTTCATTCTTGAATATATTCATTGGATATAGAATTCTAGATTGTCAGTTTTCTTTCATCAATTTAAAAATATTGTTCTACTGTTTTTTGGTCCCCATAATTTTTGACAAGACATTCATGGTTATTTGCATTTTTGTTTCTCTTTGTGTATTGTATTTTTCTCTTAAATGATTACTTCAATAAATTTAGTGAACACTCATCATCTTGTGTAGATGTTAAAAAAATAGAAAAAAAATTTTTTTTTCTTGTGATGAGAACCCTTAGGATTTACTTTCTTAACAACTTTCATGTATAATGTATGGCAGCCTTCTTCCCTGGTGGCTCAGAGGTTAAAGAGTCTGCCTCCAATGTGGGAGACCCGGGTTCAATTCCTGGGTTGGGAAGATCCCCTGGAGAAAGAAATGGCAATCCACTCCAGTATTCTTGCCTGGAGAATCCCATGGACAAAGAAGCCTAGTAGGTTACAGTCCACGGGGTCGCAAAGAGTCGGACACGACTGAGCGACTTCACCTTACCTTACCTTACCTTAGTGTTAATTGTATTTATTTTGTTGTACATTAGGTCCCTAGTATTTATTTATCTTATAATTGGAAGTTTGTAACTTTTTGGTTGCCTTCATCTGATTGCCCCTCACTCCAACCTGGATTGACTTTGGTGTTTATCTTTTGCTTTCAGAATGGCTCACAATTTTCTGATTCCTCATATTTTGAGTAACTTTGGGTTGTATCTGCACATTATGGATTCACATGTCAGGACTCAGCACACCGTTTTAGACCTCCAAAGAGTGTTGATAATTTTTGTTCTAGTATGCAACTAATTTAGTGAAATCCAGACTGGAAAGCCTGTGTAACTGGTGGAAGTTAAAATCTCAAATTAGTTCTGTTAGTTTCAGATGAGTTATTTGAGTGCATCCAGCATATACGATTTGGAGTTCTTACCCATAATTTATGAGTAAAGAATTAGCCTGCAATGTAGGAGACACAGGAGGCACAGGAGATGTGGGCTTGATTCCTGGAGGAGGAAAATGGCAACCTACTCAATACGCTTGTCTGAAAAATTCCATGGACAGAGGAGCCTGGCCGGCTACAGTCCAAAGGATCACAAAGAGCTGGGCAGTAATAGGCTCACACGCTCTTCTTTAGATTTCTCCCATCTGAAGGTGCTCCTCACTTTCTGATGACTGTCACTTGTCTAGGAAGATCCCCTGGAGGAGAAAAATGGTAATCTACTCGAATATTCTTGCCTGAAAAGTCCCATGGACAGAGGAGCCTGGAAGGCTACCATCCAAAGGGTCACAAAGAGTTGGGCAGGACAAAACTCACACACTCTTTATATTTCTCCCATCTGAAGTTGCTCCTCACTTTCTCAGGTCCTCAAATGAGCAGGCAGGAGGGCTTCCTATCAGGGGGTTAGTCATTCTGCATCATGGCACGACTGTAGCTTGTGACAACCCAAAGGAGTAAAAATGGAAAAACTCATCCTACTCTGGTCCCTTATCCCAAATTTTGATATCCCCTCCCAATTTTTCTGTTTTGTTTATGCTGCAGACACCTCAGGTAGCTTTTCTGTTTTCCTCCTATCTTTTCCCAGTGCTTATGGCCATCTGTTGGAGAATTATTTTGTTAGGGACTTTTTCCATCACAAAAAATGGCTCTTCCCTTCATTTTGACTACATTAACATTTTTTTTTCCTCGGTTCAGTTCAGTTACTCAGTCGTGTCTTACACTTTGCGACCCCATGAATTGCAGCACGCCAAGCCTCCCTGTCCAGCACCAGCTCCCGGAGTTCACTCAGACTCACGTCCATCGAGTCAGTGACGCCATCCAGCCATCTCATTCTCTGTCATCCCCTTCTCCTCCTGCCCCCAATCCCTCCCAGCATCAGAGTCTTTCCCAATGAGTCAACTCTTCGCATAAGGTGGCCAAAGTACTGGAGTTTCAGCTTTAGCATCATTCCCTCCAAAGAAATCCCAGGGCTGATCTCCTTCAGAATGGACTGGTTGGGTCTCCTTGCAGTCCAAGGGACTCACAAGAGTCTTCTCCAACACCACAGTTCAAAAGCATCAATTCTTCAGTGCTCAGCCTTCTTCACAGTCCAACTCTCACATCCATACATGACCACTGGAAAAACCATAGCCTGGACTACATGGACCTTTATTTACTAAATCAAATAGCAGGTTCTGGGAACACCAAGAGGTACAAAGTTTAGGCATTGAAATATGGACTTTAGAGTAGAAAGACTGAGTCTTTATAGTGGTTCTCCACCTTAGTCATCCAGTTAGGTAAAGATATTTACCATTTATTTCTTTTCCTGTCAAGGAATAATCAAAAAAATATAATGTGGAATGCTAGGCAGTGCTTTTCACTTTAGAGGTACTCAGGTTATGTTAGTTTCTCTCACTTTGTGTAGCCCCACCATGTAAGGAAGATTACATATATGAGGTAAGCATAATGCAAAGAAATAGATTTTAACACAAGGTTATACAGAAGAGCAATGGAGAAGGACCATCTCCTACAAAAGGAAAAGAGTTGGGAAAATTTACTGGAGAAGATATGTCCAAGCTGAGCCTTAGAGGATAAGTAGAAAGGACAGACTCAAAAGCACATATTTGGGAGATGAAATTGTTACAGGGAGAATATAGGATTCATAAGTGGTAGCCTAAGAAGTTGAAAATGTGGGTTGGTTGTTCATTCAGGATTTGGGACTTCATTTAGATGTAATAAAGAATCATCAGATAATTTACAAATAGGGAGTTGGGACTTAACTATTATTTTGGGAAGGTGATTTTGTCACAATGGAACTAGTGGGTGATAAGTTTAGAGAAAAGGATATTAGTTAGGAATTTCATATAATATCAATAGCTATCATATACTGAGCATTAAGTATAGTATATTAATATAAGTATTATATATTTGTACTATTATAAGTATTCAGTTTTTAAAATAGTTGTATCAATCATAAAGATTGAAATGCTGGGCTAGTTTTCAAACATAATTTCACTTGTTTTTTGCATAATGTCTAATCTTCACGATAACCTCTAGAATTAAATGTTGCAATCTTAACCTTGTTTCATAAGTGAGGAAATTTAGGTTCAGAAAACCTGAGCAACTTGCCCAAGATCACACAGCCAATAAGAAACCAGGGTAGAGAACGGAGTCAAGTTCTGACTGAAACAAGTAGTTCAGGTAAGAAATGACAAGGGCATGAATTAGGACTGACAACTGAACTGAACTGAAGGATGAAATCTTTCTTTGTTTTCTGAATAAGGTTTGGTTTTGTTAGTCTCAGAATCATGCTTCCGTCCTTCCTTCAATTCATAATGCCACAGAATTAAGCTACTGCTATTTAGGAATAATTGCTTAAGAACCACCATTGAAAAAGATGCCAATTACGAGAATTCTCACTTTTCCATTTCCTTCTCCAGAGGAAATCTCTGGCAGCAATTTAGATGTATCTTTTTAGTCTGTGTATATATTCACACACATATACACACGTAATACATATATTGTTTATATATATGTATACAATGGTTGCTAAGCAGAGCTCATATATCTGATTATAGAGCAATGTTATTTTATTCCCAGTGGCCCTTCTGAGCCTTATCTGAGGAGATAGTTCTTCCCTTGTGGTGGAGGAGAACACATTTAGGTCTTGTCCCTTCTCTAGTCACTTCAAATCACAAAATCTAATAGTGCACTAATTACCATGCTAAATTGCAAGTAATAATACACAAATCTGGCTTTGATTTAGAGTTGAGGCTTCCTCCCATTTCATTTTGGCCTTGCTTCAGGAAAAGGAAGTGTGGTAGTTTTTATCCATCCGTTTTTCCTCATCTAGAATTTCTGCTTGTCCTCTCCCATTTCAATAGCCTTGTTTTTCTGACTCTTCTGGGTAAGAATATCCATTTCCTCACTTCTGACTCATCATTTGATGTCACTATTCACAAAAGAATTCTGCCAGTTTGACAGACACAATGTCTCATTGTTCTAATTTCCAGTTTCCCAACTACTTGTGAGATAGAGTATCTTTGTATGCATATGCCAATCACATTTTTTCTTCACTGAGCTGCTTGTTTGTGTCTTTTTTTACAATTTATTTATTGTTTTTTTTTAAAATGATTTGTACTTCGTTATACTTTCCCTATATCATTTGTTAAACATTTAGCAAATATTTTCTATCAGTCTGCCATGTCTTTGTGTATGACAGTGTTTCTTATATAGAATTTTAAACATTTTTAGAGGTCCAATAACTATATAAAAAAGATCTTCATGACCCAGAGAATCATGATGGTGTGATCACTCACTTAGAGCCAGACTTCCTGGAATGTGAAGTCAAGTGGGCCTTAGGAGACATCACTATGAACAAAGCTAGTGGAGGTGATGGAATTCTACTTGAGCTATTTCAAATTCTAAAAGATGATGCTGTGAAAGTGCTGCACTCAATATGCCAGCAAATCTGGAAAACTCAGCAGTGGCCACAGGACTGGAAAATGTCGGTTTTCATTCCTATCCCTAAGAAAGGCAATGTCAAAGGATGTTCAAACTATTGCACAATTGTACTCATCTCATACACTAGCAAAGTAATGCTCAAAATTCTCCAAGCCAGGCTTCATCAGTATGTGAACCATGAAGTTCAGATGTTTAAGCTGGATTTAGAAAAGGCAGAGGATCCAGAGATCAAATTGCCAACATCTGCTGTATCATTGAAAAAGCAAGAGAGTTCCAGGAAAACATCTACTTCTGCTTTATTGACTATGCCAAAGCCTTTGACTGTGTGGACCACAACCAACTGTGGAAAATTCTTCAAGAGGTAGGAATACCAGAGCACCTGACCTCCCTCTTGAGAAATCTGTATGTAGGTCAAGAAGGAACAGTTAGAACAGGGCATGGAAAAACAGACTGGTTACAAATTGGGAAAGGAGTATGTCAAGGCTAAATATTGTCACCCTGGTTATTTAACTAATACACAAAGTACATTATGCGAGATGCCAGGCTGGATGAAGCCGAAGCTGGAATCAAGATTGCCTGCAGAAATATCAATAACCTCAGATATGCAGATGACACCGCCCTTATGGCAGAAAGTGAAGAGGAACTAAAGAGCCTCTTGATGAAAGTGAAAGAGGAGAGTGAAATAGTTGGCTTAAAGCTCAACATTCAGAAAACTAAGATCATGGCATTTTGTCCCATCCCTTCATGGCAGATAGATGGGGAAACAATGGAAACAATGAGAGACTATTTTGGGGGCTCCAAAATCACTGCAGATGGTGTCTGCAGCAATGGAATTAAAAGACACTTGCTCCTTGGAAGAAAAGCTATGACCAACCTAGACAGCATATTAAAAAGCAGAGACATTATTTTGCTGACAAAAGTTCATCTAGTCAAAGCTATTGTTTTTCCACTAGTCATGTATGGATGTGAGAGTTGAACTATAAAGAAAGCTGAGTGCTGAAGATTTGATGCTTATGAACTGTGATGTTGAAGATTCTTGAGAGTCCCTTGGACTGTAAGGAGATCCAACCAGTCTATGCTAAAGGAAATCAGTCCTGTATATTCATTGGAAGGACGGATGCTGAAGCTGAAACTCTAATATTTTGGCCACCTGATAAGAAGAACTGACTCATTGGAAAAGACTCTGAAGCTGGGAAAGATTGGAGGTGGAAGGAGAAGGGAATGACAGAGGATGAGATGGCTTGATGGCATCATCAACTCGAAGGACATGAGTTTAAGCTCCGGGAGTTGGTGATGGACAGGGAAGCCAGGCATGCTGCAGTCCTGGGTTCGCAAAGAGTCGGACACGAATGAGTGACTGAACTGAACTGAAATCTTTCCTTTATCTTCCAGGTTTTTGTGTCTTGTCCAGGAAGGTCTTTACCCCTCCATGGTTATGAAATATTCTCCTGTACTTCTTATTATACGTTCATATTTTGTATATTTATCTTAACTCTATAATCTATCTGGAATTGATTTTGTATATAAAATGAGATTGAGAGGGTGAAGATATTTAAATTTAATTCTTTCAAAATGGATGACCAGTAGTTTTTAAATGCTGTTTACTGAAAGACCATCTTTTCCCCATTGATATGAAACACCACTTTTATCAAAAGTAAAATTATGGGTATGTTTCTGAACTCTTATACCATGAAAGCATCTTCTATTCTTGTGTCAGTACTGTGGTTTTCATTACTGTGACGCAGTTTACTTTGACATCTGATAGGGAAGAAGCCCCCTTTCCTTCCCTTACTCTGTTTTCAATGTTCTTGGCTATTCTTTAACATTTTATTTGTACATACATGAATTTTAGAATTAACTTGTCACAGTTTACAAATGATCCAGTTGGAATTATGGCTCTAATTTCATTTTATTATGAATTTATTGATTGGAACGGAACTGACATTTTTATATTAAATTTTACATCTAGCACCATGGCGTGTCTACAGTGTTCAGGTCTTTTAAAGCTATCTAAATCTTCCATGTTTATTTCTAGATTTATTTATACCTATATATTCTAGTTTCCTTTTAAATGGACTTCTCTAGTTGGTACTGCCAATCTTTTGTTGGCAATACTTTACTCACCTGAGAGGAACTAATTTGTTTGTGTTACGTAAGATTTGTCATTCTGAGCAATGTGGTAACATTGATTCTAAGTATTGGGTTGGCCAGTGAATTCATTCAGGTTTTTCCTTAAGATGTTATGGAAAAACACAAACAAACGCTTTGGCTAACATGTCAGAAGAAAACATGCTAAAGTCACGAAACACAGGATTGCTCCCACCATTTATTATATTTAATCATTTAAGGTTTTTTTTGGTTCCTGTTGTTAAATCCTNCAATCTGATTTTGGTATTGACCATCTGGTTATGTCCATGTGTAGAGTCTTCTCTTGTGTTGTTGGAAGAAGGTGTTTGCTATAACCAGTTCGTTCTCTTGGCAAAACTCTCTTAGCCTTTGACCTACTTCGTTTGTACTCCAAGGCCAAATTTGCCTGTTAGTCCAGGTAGCTCTTGACTTCCTACTTTTGCATTTCAGTCCCCTTTAATGAAGAGGACATCTTTTTATATGCTGAGAAAGGGTGAAAACCCCAAAGATGGGGAAAAACCATCTATATACTAGCTATGCATGTAGGACAAGCATTTAAACATAAATCAGCAACATCTCGCCTGCAAACTAGCAAATGCAAAACCTCATCAGTGATGCCCATAAAAGAGCCCAGTGAAGACTGGGGAATCATCTTCTATAATTCAAGTGTGGTGCTGTAGATTCTCTTCATTAGTTAAAATATTATTTCTCATTGAGAGAGATATGGTGTGAATGTGTTGTGAGACTATTACTATGGTCTTGCCTACCACATCACATTTCATGTAAGAAAATTTTATATCTTAAGAGCATCTTGCAAATTCATTATTTTCTTGTCTTGCTTTGGTCATTAGAAACTCAGAGCTGAAATTAAAATCTATCACCAGTAAATAGATTAGATTATGAAAATGATAGCTAAAATTTATTCTGCTCTTTCTGAGTCAGGCATTGTGACAGCGCTGTATGTATATTTTCTCTATAATTCCCACTGCAATTGTTACGTGGTAGGTATTAACTCTGGCTTCCTAAGTAGCTTAGCTGGAAAAGAATCCACCTGCAGTGCAGGAGACCCTGGTTCGATTCCTGGGTCAGGAAGTTTCCCTGAAGAAGGATAGACTACCCATTCCAGTATTCTTGGGCTTCCCTGGTGGCTCAGGTGGTAAAGAATCCACCTGCAATGTGGGAGACCTGGGTTCAATCCCTGGGTTAGGAAGATCCCCTGGAGGAGGGCATGGCAACCCACTCCAGTACTCTTGCCTGGAGAATGCCCATAGATAGAGGAGCCNGCAATGTGGGAGACCTGGGTTCAATCCCTGGGTTAGGAAGATCCCCTGGAGGAGGGCATGGCAACCCACTCCAGTACTCTTGCCTGGAGAATGCCCATAGATAGAGGAGCCTAGCAGGCTACAGTTCATTGGGTCTCAAAGAGTCAGACACCACTGAGTGACTAAGCACAGCCCAGCACAGGTATTCATATTACTCCTTTTTGTTTTTACTGACAATTATTTCTTTTTGTGGCTTAGCAAGCATACGTCATTTGACCAACAGCACACAGGTAATAAGAAAAGGAGCTGTGTTCATGTGACTGGATTTGTAACCACTAGGTTGCACTGCCATAGCTTAACCGACTAATATTATCATTTTTTTAATCACCATTATTTTTTTTGTGCTAATTTATTTCTTTATTTTTTATTGTACTGCATGATACTTAACTTTCTCAGCAGCCTCCAAAGATCTTTTTGTATTAAATAGGAAATAAGCAACTCAAAAGAGTGAAAAGATTTAACCACTAGGAAAACTAACCTGAACAATCAGGGTTCTGAAACCCTTGACTAACTGAAAACTCTGTTTCATCTCCTGTTGTTAAAAACACATTTTAAGTGAATTAATGTTAAAACTTGATATTCTCTAGGGATATCTCTGAGACCTTGATAATGACTAAATTCTGGAATTTCACTACAAAAAATATAACAAAGCCAAATTATGATTCAGATGATGGCTATTAACAACCTCACTCAATATCCAAGTTTTTTTTTGTTTTTTGTTTTGCCTCTATTCACTAGCCTTGCAGAATCTGTAATCATATTGTGTCAGAACAAAATGATAATTTGTAATGGTCTTTTAAATATTTAAAACTATCATGTTAAACTTAGGAATCTTGAGAGTTATTCCTTCCTTTTCCATTTTGGACCAGGATTTAATTTTGCAAGTCTGTCTTCCTCTCAGACCTTTCATCCAATATTTCATGGTAACATGCTGATTAAATATGCAAAAATATATCCCCAAAAGGACTCTTCTCCACACTGCTGCTCTCACCACCAGGACCACTTGTGTTCGAGGTACCCTCGGCTCTGACCTGCAGTCCCATAGAAGCTCCTTAGCTGGACTTCTTATTCCTGCCCTTGTTCTCCTACGGCAGCCAGGGTGATCCACNAAAAGGACTCTTCTCCACACTGCTGCTCTCACCACCAGGACCACTTGTGTTCGAGGTACCCTCGGCTCTGACCTGCAGTCCCATAGAAGCTCCTTAGCTGGACTTCTTATTCCTGCCCTTGTTCTCCTACGGCAGCCAGGGTGATCCACTAAAAATGTAAATAACTCTATATGAATATAGATGTCTCTCTTTTGGTCAAAATCTTTCACTAAGAGTGAAAGCCATTGTTCTTATGATGGTTAACACAGCTTTATATGAACTGAAAACCGTCTGGCCTCCTCTCTTAACACTCTGACCCACAGAGTGGCTTCTTGTGGTTCCTTGACCACACCAAGCATCTTCTTAGGGTCATCCTAGGATCTCTGCTCTAACTGTTTCTGGAAACTGCTTATCTTCTGGACAAACTCCTTACTCTTAAGTTTTGGTCAAATATCACCTACTCAGTAAAGCTTGTCCTTGAAACACTATTTCAGTTCAGTTCAGTTCAGTCGCTCAGTCATGTCCAACTCTTTGTGACCCCATGGACCACAGCCCATCAGGCTTCCCTGTCCATCACCAACTCCCTGAGTTTACCCAAACTCATGTCCATTGAGTCAGTGATGCCATCCAACCATCTCACTCTCTTTTATCCCCTTCTCCTCCTGCCCTCAATCTTTCCCAGCATCAGGGTCTTTTCAAATGAGTCAGCTCTTCGCAGCAGGTGGCCAAAGTATTGGAGTTCAACTGAAACATTGTTTAATGATACCAATTTCATCCTCTCTAAGTCTTTGGCTCTTAGACTCCCCTAACCTGNTCTTTCCCAGCATCAGGGTCTTTTCAAATGAGTCAGCTCTTCGCAGCAGGTGGCCAAAGTATTGGAGTTCAACTGAAACATTGTTTAATGATACCAATTTCATCCTCTCTAAGTCTTTGGCTCTTAGACTCCCCTAACCTGCCTGACTTTTCCTTGTTTCTTAACCACTTAAAATGTCTTAACATTCATTTCAATTTCCTCATTTATTTTAAAAATTTCTAATTCTCCGCTCACCCATTAGTAAGTAAGCTTCATGAGGACAGGAAAGTGTTTTGTTTTCCAATGTATCCCATGCACCAACAAGAGTGAATGGCCTCAGTAAATATTTGTTGAATGAATAAATGATGATCACGTGTGTATTTAAGAAAGCTGAGTTAGTATATTGGGGATTTGATTATTTATTAAATGAGTTTATTTCATACTATTTGGTTATTTCTCTTAAAAGAAGAATACAAACTTAATTGGAAAATTGAAGCATCTCAAAATTCATTAAGGTCAGATTAAATCAAATATGTCCTAGAAAAACAATGTAGGATAATTCTCAAATAAAAGGATACATGTGTGGCCTTTGTAGGTACTCTCTTATGAAATAATGCTAAACAAAAAAAGAACATAAAAAGTTCTGTGTAGGGAACATATGATTTTTTGGCATCAATCTGGGAAGACGTTATTGTTTCTTTCTCTGCCCTTGAGGTTCATTTGAGGCTGACCTTTCTTTGGAGATGAACATGTGATCCAGGGACAGCCAATCAGAATTCTCTGACTTCCTAGCCCTGGTGATTCTTTCAGGACAGATTTAAACACATTCTTGGCAGCGAGTCTATATCTTTGCTGTAGCTATTGGAAAATAAGTATTTTCCGTGTGCTGTCATTACCAGCTCTAAGGACAATGAAAATTTGGAGTTTCTACTAATTGTTTTTAAAAATGAAGCCAACACTTCATTTTTGGATGTGTTGGCTAAGATGGGAAGGGAAAAATAAAAGGTCAATGTAAGATAATACTTTTCAACTGCTAGACTATCAAAGTTTGAGTTATAGTCTTTCACTTCTGAAAGGGTCCTGATTAGTACAATCACAATCACACTGATTATAACTATGCAGAATTTATAGTTTAAAAATGAAGAATACATGAAGTCTTAGTTACTTATATTGATTAAGAACAGAGATTTCATGGAGTTTCATATTTGGTTTTTTTAATGGTAACAGGGTTCTTTTTTTCCTCCTTCATTCGAGAACTGGGCTAAACAGTTAATACAAAGTAAAGCTCAGAAGTGTATTGGAGTTTTCTGTTTAAGCTTTAGGTTAATGAAGCTTTTGCTGTCAACTGTTTTATTGAGATGAGAAATTTAGAAACAGTACTTACTCTATAATTTTGTGTTTGGATTGTACAGAGAAATCACAATAATCCACTCCAATGTCTGTAAAGTCCACGAAGGTGGAGGACAGAATCTGGAATGCTCGAGGATTTTTTTCCTTGAGCTTTTGGCATACATTGAATCCATCTACAATTTCTGACTCACCCCCAGTGACGGTTTGCTTTATGCAGTGCAGAAGCTGAACCTAGAAATAGAAACAGAGAACCATGTTTTGAAATGGTATGCACGTACATTTTTGACAGCTTTAAAGAAAGATTCATAAAGATAATATACTTTTATATCTATCACTTGTGTCAACAGAGAAAGAGGTTAGGGCAAAAAGTTGCTTGAAATCAAAAGTTTACTGTTCAAATAGTGTTACAGTTTAGGACAATGATGCAATCAAATAATGTTTGTTTGTAAACCAAAGGCACAGATTATAAGAGCAGTAGGGAGTGAGTACTTACTGTTGACTTTACAGAAGAAGTGGAATTTAATTTGGGTAAAGTGAAAGGGATAAGATTTTGGATACGTAGACCAGAACAGTGAGAGCAAATCACTTGGCAGTGTTGATGGGTGTGGAAAAACACATTTCACTGGGTCTCAAAATATCTGGCTTCAGTAGAGGGTTACAACCAGAAATAATAATCCACTTTGAAAGGTAATTTGGGATCTAATCAGGGGAAGTCTTGAATGTCAGATGAAAGATTGGACTTTCTTGTGCACAGAGAGGAATTGTTAAAGGCTTTTGAATATGGAAATAGTGTAGTCAAGACTGAGTTGAAAATTATTAGTCCAGTGGTGTTAACAAGGGATACAATTTTTTAAGGGAGAAACTTGTAAGAGACTAACTACTTGAGAATCCAATGCAGTGAAAGTGAAAGTCACTCAGTCGCATCCAACTCTTTGCGACTCCATGGACTATATAGTCCGTGGAATTCTCCCAGGCCAGAACACTAGAGTACGTAGCCTTTCCCTTCTCCAGGGAATCTTCCCAACCCAGGGATCAAACCCAGGTCTCCTGCATTGCAGGCGGATTCTTTACCAGCTGAGCCCCAAGGGAAGCCCAAGTCACAACGGAGGTAGTTCAAGTATAATGATAAAGGAATGAGGTAGAATGAGGCTATGAGGATGAATAAGCCCCAAAATAGTGGGAATGAGAAACCAAAAGGATGGTAAGTGTTAGTTATTTTTACTAAGATTTAGAGAAAAATGCATGATTTCATTTTGGAAAGCTAAATGTTTAAATATTTTAAACAATATTCTTTTGAATGGAGTTATTTTCTTTGGTTATGTGATTCCTTTTAGTAAGTCAGCATGGGTGGGTGATTTTGAATACCTAAATTTAGACTGTGATTTTATGCATAAAGAAACTAACACTCTTCAGCTGTGAAAACTTCCTTCTTCATGAAATAAAAATAAAAACCAATGTCTGACAATTTTTATACAAAGGAAGAGGAAAATATGATCAAATACACAGACTAGGGGGATACCAGTATAAGTGGGAAAAATATCATTTAGCTTGGCTAACTCTGAAGATTGCTAGGGCAAGCGCTACCCACTAGAACTTTCTGTAATGATGGAAATATTCTTCCATGAGCACAATGTAGTCATCCCTAGTCCTGTATGTGTATTGTGCACATGAAATGTGGTTAGTTTGTCTGAGAAACTTAACTTTAAACTTTATTTAATCTTAATTTGTTTAAATTACGACTTAATCCTGGATGATTAGTGTATACTGTATTAGATAGTACATATCTAAAATAAAAATCCTTTTCTAACATTTTAACTTTTTAAATTTAATTTTTATTTTATATTGGAGTATAGTTGATTTTACAATGTTGTGTTAATTTCAGGTGTACAGCTAACTGACTGAATTACACATATACATATATACAATCTTTTTCAGATTCTTTCCCCATGTAGATTATTACAGAACATGATAAATGTTTACAGGTTTTTTTCCCCCCCCCAAAGAATATTCTTTTTTACTCTCCCTCTGCCAGCAAGCCACTCCCTCTGCCTGGAATGCCTGTCCCTAATCTGTGCCTGACTGATCTCAGAACTTCAGAAACTAGTTCACTTCTTCTCTGAACAGCCCCCATTCTGCATGACCCAGGCAGCATTTGGTATCTGTGTTTGTTCAGGAAGTTCTTGCCCTGGTGCTGATTCTGCTGTTTTGGAACAGAATCTCCTCTGGTTCATCTCTTTGTAAACTGTGAGCTCCTGGAGGCCAGAAACAATATTCCCCACTCTCCTTTGACTCCTACAGAGTGCCTCATCCATAACAGATATACAATGAATGTGTGTTCAGACAAACCAAATGTGTCAGTGAGAAATGTGTCAGCCAACGTGTGGCTGTGAGAAATCCTGCCTCCTTCCAAAACCATACAAAAGTTCTATTTAAAATATAGTATACATGTGGTCTTAAATTATGGTGTTAGGCTATGGGAGAAGGAAGAGACAGAGGATGAGATGGTTGGATGGCAACATTGACTCAATGGACATGAGTTTGAGCAAACTCTGGGAGACAGTGAAGGCCAGGGAAGCCTGGCGTGTTGCAGTCCCAGGGGTCTCAAAGAGTCGAACACAGTGGAGTGACTGAACAACAGGTGCATATTTATTTGTTCCCTACAACAGTCCTTAGAATTTGATAATTTCATCTCCATTCTGTAGAGGAAGAAACTAGGATTCAGGTGTAAAAACTGGCCAGCTGGTAAGAACTCTGCTAATATATGGCAAAACTAGTGTTCAAACCTTGGCCTTTGTGCTTTAAATCCTCAGATAGCAAGTTCCTTTCCTGTGAAGGGAGAAGTCCCTTTATAGCACTGTTGCTAATTCAGTATTGTGTGGTGTGTGCGTCATGTTTTGTAAACTTAAACTTCCATTTTTAGACTGATGACACCTCATTTTCTGCTATTATGAGAGAACTGACCTAAATGAATAATCACTCATCCTTAAACTGATGTCTTCTTTTTGAGCTTGAAAATATGTGCATAAACTGGCCAAGTCATTGTAGAAAATAGACTCATTGCCAAGGCAGTGAAGGGTGAAGCAGCATGATTAAAAAGAAGATGAAGTGGAAATATCAACCTCAAGTCTCTCAAACTCCAAGAAGGCAAAGCAATAACATAACTTGGTCTGTGGTAGAATCTGTGTTCTTCAAATCCTTTTTAGACTCTGCCATAATGAAGTCACAGAATATTTCAAATATAAATCTTTGAAACAAAGGTCGGCTGATGTTTTTTACATATGGCAAGGCCAACTAATAATCTTTTGTATATGTACATTTTAATGCAATCCTATGAAAGAAAAAAGACGATGGACCCAGACAACACTTTCATTGCACATTCAAAAGGTAAATATATGCCTGGTGTGTGTAAAACCCAATTTGATGTCATGTAAGTTATTCAGAACCAAAAATATTTTCTTTTTAAATGTTACTTTATGGCAGCATATGACTTTTGGCCCAGAGACAGTGAGTGAAACAACATCTGTGTTTCATTAAAGATATGTCTCCTTATCCTGCCCCATGTGATTGAAACTGATCAAACTGAACTCTCAACAGGTAACTCATTATCCAGATCATTTTATCTGTACTGAAAAGAGTATTGGTTTATTCTATTTGCTATAAAAGAGCTCAAACTTAGATTCAAAAACCTTTGAATAATTTCAAAGTGGAAACTTAATAGCACAAGCAGGTACCTGAATTTCAATCATTATTTTACTAGAATCTAGACATTTTAGGAATCATTTTTTAATTTAAAAATCTATCAGTTTATTTAGATTTGGACCTTTCACTTGCTGGTAGAGATTGGTACAACTTTGGCATTTTAAACTTCTTTTTAGCATATTTATTAAGTCTCTATTACATCTAAGGTACTGGGCTAAGTTTTGAAATAACATGGAAGTAAAAGGTTCAATTCCTGTATTTCATGTGTTTGTAGTGTATGATAATGTCTATAAATAGCATGTTACAGAAATCATGGTAATTAGAAAGTCCAACTCATGATCCCAATGATGTGGTAAAAAATTTTGATGGAGGCCCTGTTTCAAGTTCAAGTTCCCTATTACCTTGAAAAGTATTTAACCATGCTGGGCACCTACATTTAACATAAAAAGACATGATTTCTTCTATTTACCATGAAGGAATGCTAAGAGGCATCAAATAAAGCAATATAAGTAAAAATGCCTTGAAAGAATATAAAATACAGAAAGTGTAACATAAAATACTATGAAAATGTCAAACTTTATACTTCAGGAATGTTTATGAAGTCATTTGATCACTTTTCTGTAGGCTTTCAATTTTAACCCTGAAACAAAATATAAATTCATAAAAAATCAGATAATTTAAAATTTCAAATAGAATCTAGTTTTCTAGTCTAATTTTAAGAACTTTACTCCCTTTGACTTCTCCAACTTGTCTTTGGCAAATGAACTGAGATGATTAGTTTGGCTTTTAACCCCCAGGGTTTTAGAAAATTTCTGGGCCACATTTAAAACAAATCACATTGTGTGTCTTCCCCTCAACCCCTTCCTGAAAAGGTGACTATTGAGGGTCATTTCACTGTTGCCTTTAGTTCAAAGAAATCATGTGATATTTTACAATCAACAAAGTAATTTGAAACAGGTGAAGCCAAATACTAGACTAGCTTAGTTAATACTGATGACGACAATGGGTAACAAAGGCATGGAGAAGTGTGTCCAGTTAATATGATGAAAAACACAGATGAATTTTGATTTTTCCCCATTTCACCTTCGTTAGCTAGAGAATTACCCCAAATTTCCACTTTCCTTTATCTTTGAAGATACAAATTTCTGTGGGGTTATTTCATTTAGTTGCATTAGGTCTAAAAATAGAAACAAAAGCTCTTTTCAAAGATAGTTTTCTGACCATTTGTTTCTTGGTTTAGCAAAATGATGCTTTTGTGAAAATGCAGCTGTTTAGTAAAATGGTAACGTTGTAACAAGGTAGTAGATGGGGACGCTTCCAGAAAATCTGGAGGATTTGTGCTCCACAGTGAACGTCTCCCTCCTTGATGAAGAATTGGATAGATTGGAGAGTAGACGGTTTCCCAAAACAACCAGTTATTCTGCTTCTTGCATTCACATCCCTTTGTGGTATGTATTTGCAGCTTCTCCTGCAAAAGGTGGCCTCTACTTCCTCACCCCTTGAGTCTGGGCTAAAACCTTTGACCAAAAAAGCATTAAAACATGGGAGAGATGGCACTGTGCTGATTGCTAACCTGGGTCTCAAGAGGCCTTGTATGTTTCAGCATGCTCTCTGGAGACCCTGCTACCTGCTATGGAGCAGGCATAAGCCTGGGCCAGCCCGGGCACGGGCGGGAGTGTTGGTGTGTGGGGAGATGATAGATCAGATGGGGCAGGGACAAGTCATCTCAGCCACCACCTAGGTCAACCAGTCCCTTGCAGACTGAGCAGCCGCAGAACTATGTAGCTGAATATAGCCAAAATTGTAAAACCATAAGTCAGTGGCTGTGCTTTTAAGCTGGGAAGTTATGGAGTGCTTTTGTTTGTTCATTTGTTGTTGTTGTTGTTGTTATTGTTTACTGCAATAGTTAACTGTTAGGAATGGTGGCCATGTGACTTTGTGGGAAAAGCTCTACATTGTGTTCCCTGGTTTTGTTTTCTCTTTAAACTCTCCAAGGAATGTTAAATGTTCAAAAAGACCTCAAGATATACTGCTCTGGTAAAATGTCTTGGCAAAGCAGTAAGTGCCAGTAGTTATTTCCAGGGAGAAATGAAGAAAGGTAAAAAAAAAAAAAACCTGGAAATCTTCTATCCCTTGTGAATGTGAGGCTGTTCAAGATTTAGGTACAGAGATTTTTGTGAGTTTGGATTGTGTTTGGAGAAAGATCTACATGAAGACAAATTAGCTAGTGAAACATACAATTTTCTAGGCTCANAAAAAAAAAAAAAACCTGGAAATCTTCTATCCCTTGTGAATGTGAGGCTGTTCAAGATTTAGGTACAGAGATTTTTGTGAGTTTGGATTGTGTTTGGAGAAAGATCTACATGAAGACAAATTAGCTAGTGAAACATACAATTTTCTAGGCTCAAAATACAGGAGAATACTGGTCCTTGGCCTGCCTTCTGGAAAACATATTGAGGCTCACCTTACCCCAGGTGGACGATGGAGGGCTGGATAATCAGTATGAAAGCTTAGCTTCCCAGTTGTGTAAGCCACATTGTTTGCATCGATTTTGTCTTGCACTTGCCAAGTATGTCTGTAAAATACAAGAAACATATGTTTAAACAGTCTGTCACTAAGCCAGAGGAAATGTGTTAGAATGAACTTGAGACCCGGGAGAAATGGAAACTTCATCTTATGAAATAATTACCATAATGACTATGAGCCAGGAAAAGTCTGACCTTTCTCTGTCCAAAGTAGCCTTCTCAGAATCAACTTCTCATTTCACTTCTCTCCAAAAAAAGAGTACAGAGTTTATAAAGAGGTGTATATGAGATTGTGGGTTTCCCAGGTGGCTCAGTGGTAAAGAATCCTCCTGCCAAATGCAGGAGACACAGGAGACACGGGTTTGATCCTTGGGTCGGGAAGAGCCCCTGGAGGAGGAAAGAATAACCCTCTCCAGTTTTCTTGTCTGGAAAATTCCAAGGACTGGCGGGCTACAGTCCATGGGGTCACAAAGAGCTGGACATGACTGAGTGACTGGGCATGCACATATGCATATGGGATTGTAGGTTATATTTTTAATAGCTTAATGCATTTACAAAATGAATTATTGAGGCAAAATTTACAGAATACGAAATGGCCATTTTAAAATGAAAACTTCATTGACATTCAGTGGCATTAGAACATTTACAATGCTGGTAATAAATGCCTCTGTTTATATAGTTTCAAAACATTTCCATCACTCCAAATTAAAACCTACCACCCATTATGCAGTTTCTTTCCACTTTGTCCTCTTAGTCTCTGACAGATGCCCACCTGCTTTCTATCTCTATGGATTTAAGTACTTTTGTATATTTAATATAAATAGAATCATACATGTGACTCATGTGCCTGGCTTCTTTCACTTAACATAATATTTTTGAGATTCATCTATGTTGTAGCAGGTAACAGCACTTCATTTTTTTTTATGCTTGAATAATGTTCTGTTGTATGGATATGTCACAATATGTTTATTCATTCGTTATTTGATTGACATTTGTGGTGTTTCTACTCTTTGATTACTGTGAATAGTCTTGGTATGAATATGTGGATTTTCATGTACATGCGTTTGAATAACTATTCTCAATTTGAATAACTATTCTCAATTTGTGGAGGGGTGATACGAAGGAGTAGAATTATGGGGTTATATCATATTTCTATCTTTAAGTTTCTGTTCAGTTCAGTTCAGTCACTCAGTCGTGTTCAACTCTTTGCCTCCCCATGAACCACAGCACGCCAGGCCTCCCTGTCCATGACCAACTCCTAGAATTTACCCATACTCATGTCCTTTGAGTTGGTGATGCCATCCAGCCATCTCATCCTCTGTCGTCCCCTTCTCCTGTCCCCAATCCTTCCCAGAATCAGGGTCTTTTCAAATAAGTCATCTCTTCGCATCAGGTGGCCAAAGTATTGGAGTTTCAGCTTCAACATCAGTCCTTCTAATGAATACCCAGGACTGATCTCCTTCAGAATGGACTGGCTGGATCTCCTTGCAGTCCAAGGGACTCTCAAGAGTCTTCTCCAACACCATAGTTCAAAAGCATCAGTTCTTCAGTGCTCAGCCTTCNAACTCCAATACTTTGGCCACCTGATGCAAAGAGCTGACTCATTGAAAAAGACCCTGATGCTGGGAAAGATGGAAGGCAAGAGGAGAAGGGGGTGACAAAAGATGAGATAGTTGGATAGCATCATTGACTCAATGGACATGAGTTTGAGTAAACTGTGAGAGTTGGTGATGGACAGGGAGGCCTGGCGTGCTGCAGTCTATGGGGTTGCAAAGAGTTGGATATGACTGAGCAACTGAATTGAACTGAACTGATAAGGGTCATCACAGCCAGAAAAAAATAGCTTATGAGAAGGCCCGGTGGAGGGAGAGAATGAGGTCTATCAGAGGACGAGAGAGAGGATGTCAAGTGGGCTGGACCAAGAGGATTTGCTCCATGGCTGTTCTTGGCTTCTCTTCACATTTCTGATTCACATATAGCCCTGCAAAGTCTTACAAAAAAATCTCATTCTATTAGGGTATAAAGATGGACCCTCAAAGCCATAATACATGGTATCAGCAACTGTGTAGGAGGAAGTAGAAAGAAATTTCTAGATATCTGATGGATGTGGAAAATTCCCAAATCACAACATATTCACTGGAAAGTGCAGTGGGGCAATTTGAGAATGAAAATTAAGTCTGGGAGAGGTTTTTCACATTTCAGTATGGCTGAATACAAGAGGTCTATAGTAAGGAGTTGGAATTGTCTGGGCCCCATAAACTCTAAAAACTTACCAAACTCCCTTCCATGATAAAGCTCCCTTCCAAGAAAAAGATCCTAAATTGAATATTACAGGAACAAAGGAAAACGATCCGGATGAAAGCAAAGGAGAAGGACTGGGAGAAGGAGAAAAAGAATATTATCAGACATCACTGTGATATCTGGCATAAAAACATAAATTACAAAAGGTTTCTGAATTATATACCCTTTTAACAGTTAAGAAAACATTTTTTTAATAAAAATAAGCAACATAGAAATGATTAAGTTTTAGTTTCATATTTATTTTTTAAAGGGAAAGAATAAATCAAAATAGCACACCCACAGACACTACGTACCAGAAGGATATAACCCCAAACGATGAGCATAAAATATTACAATTATCCCTATTTCTAATTTGTTTTCTGCATATAGTTACTTCTAACGAATCCAGAAAACTCCGATATACTACATGAAAGAATAACTTACATAAAAATTAGAAACTAAAAATGGGGCGATATACTCAGAAAAGAAAAAAATTAAAAAATTTTTTAAAAAGGAAGGTTAAATTAGAAGAAATGCAAGATGAAATAAGCATAACAAATAATGCCTTTAGATAGCTAGAGGATGAAAGGGAGAAGAATTTAAATGTCAAAAAGAGGGAAGAGATAAGAAGTACTGGAGAGAAAGTAACAAATTAAGAGGATAGGCAAAAAAGATTTAATATATACATAATAGATGTCTTCAAAAGAAGAAACCCAAATTAAAAAACAGCAAGTTCTAAAAACTACAATTTAAAAAATTCTTAAAATTAAAAAAGTTATATTTGACACTTTGCATTGAAAGATCGTCACACACTCTCTGAAAAAGTTGCCTCAGAGCAACCAACACCAAAACATAGTCTGTAAATCAGTAATCTTGAAAAAAAAATCCGAGGGGATATAGGTAGAAATACCAAATTACTTATAAGGAAAAGAAATTACTAATAAAATCATATGGACATATTAGAGATGCTATAAGCCAAGAATTTTATATTTAGCCAAGCTGATTTTCAAGTATAAAGTTCTTAAGCTGCTTTCAACATGCAAGAATTCAGAGAATATTGTTCCCATGAGTTCTTCCAGAGAAATTTACAAGAAAATGGGTTTCAGGCAACTAAAGTGAATAGAAATACATTGATGTAGCACTGGTGCTGATGAACGAACTTACATTTACAAAAAGAATCAATTGTTAGGTAAGGAAAAAAGGTATCAGAAAACTAAAAAGTTGGGAAACCAAACTTTAGTGATAAGGGTCACACTGGGGTGATCATACTTTAAACCAGAAAAATATGTAAGTGAATATGGTAGTGAATACCTTAAAATTCAAGGGAGATTTTACGTGGAGGGAGAAAAGGAAAGTTTGTGATTGGTTAGGACTTTTGGGTGGGTTGTAAAGTGGCTGCCAGTGTTCTATTTCTCGACCTGGATGGTATTTAAGCAGAGAAGGCAATGGTAACCCACTCCACTACTCTTGCCTGGAAAATCCCATGGACAGAGGAACCTGGTAAGCTGCAGTCCATGGGGTCGCTAAGAGTTGGACATAACTGAGTGACTTCACTTTCACTTTTTATTTTCAAGCGCTGGAGAAGGAAATGGCAACCCACTCCAGTATT
Source organism: Neotragus pygmaeus (assembly GCA_006410875.1). Lineage (NCBI taxonomy): Eukaryota > Metazoa > Chordata > Mammalia > Artiodactyla > Bovidae > Neotragus > Neotragus pygmaeus. Next base: position 2,687,572 of record SJYV01003225.1, read on the forward strand.
CTTTCCTGGAGAATCCCAGGGATGGGGGAGCCTGGTGGGCTGCCATCTATGGGGTTGCACAGAGTCGGACACGACTGAAGCAACTTAGCAGCAGCAGCAGCAGCCTTAGTAATTCATTAAACTATACATTTTTTTAAAATATAACAACATGTTAAACAATAGACTCTAGTGCCTAACATAGTATTGAATTATTGAACTGCCAGATAAGTCTGCTCAAGGATAATATGAGTAACTATACATTTGTTTTATGTGGTTTTTCTCTATCCATATTATATTCTACCATGAGAAGTATTTTTTATAATCTATTTTTAAAGATTAATAATACTCTCAACAATCAAGTTGAAGATGGGCTTCCCAGGTGGCTTAGTGATAAAGAATCTGCCTGCCAGTGAATGAGATGAGGATATGATTCCTGGGTCGGGAAGATCCTGTGGAGGAGGAAATGGCAACCCACTCCCGTATTCTTGCCTGAAAAGAAGCCCACGGACAGAGGAGCCTGGCAGGCTGCAGTCCATGGGGTCATGAAGAATCGGACATGACTGAGGACTGAACACACATAAATGATAGGAAGATGACAACTACCTTTAAAAACATAAACATTTATAGCAATTTGCTTCAAAGTTCAAAAGGCCTTTATTATGAAAAACCTAGAATGCAATCCACTGCGAAAAAAAATCTATGAGAATTCCACATTAAGCATATTTAATGGTTTTTTGGGGTGTTTGGGAATGGAAAACTGCTTAATTTATTTCACCAGAGCAAGAACTGGATGATAGTTTAATTAATAATATGAAAGATTAAAATATAAACTTCATCTTTTCTTGTAACAAGTTATCTGATTCTTTGTCAATTGCCATTTTCCCTTTGCATAAACAGTTGGCTATAATTTGAGCTTAACAGAGAAGAAGGGAAGGAATGAATATTCTGATGCTGTCATTATGGTTTAGTTTGAGGACTTTCCACATAGGCCTGTCGAATTACTTTCCTGCCTCCGGGCTTGCAATATGAGTAGAAGCCACATTTGATAGTCAATGATTATTATGGCACTAGGAACTATGAGAAAATGTTAATAACAACAAACCACCCATAGTAGCATGGTGTACAGGCAAGATTACAGACTGCTGAGTCAAGTAAACCTGAGTTAGCAACTGATTGTTCTGCTTCAGTTTCCTTACATTTAAAATGGGGATAATGATACTTATCAGAATTGTCAAGATTCAAGATTATGATGTAAAGCATGGAGTTCAATACTTAGCACATAAAAAGTGCTTAATGGAAAATTATTTTCTCACATCCCAGTAACAGCAGCTGCCATTCTTGACATCATAGAGTATTACCAAGGAGGTAACGGAGATCGGAGGGCTTATGGAGAAGCAACTGCTTTATTAGGGTAGCTTATAAATTTCCTCAAGTGATTTCTAGAAGAGCATGAGACAGAGAAATTATTTTTCCTTTCATTCATGAGATGACCTCATACTCAAGTGGTTTTGTTGGCATTAACTGCAAAACCTAATATTACAGAACGAACTCCAGGGACTGGCTCTTGGCTGATAACATAAACTGGTATTCACAATGGCTGAAAAACTTAGCATGCTATCCTGCTTAGGAAACCCTAATACTCAGAAGAGTACACATTTTGAATACCCTCCCTCCCATCCTCAAATACTGTGCTAAATTTAAAACAACTCACTAAGAAATCTCAGTGCAAATTTTTCACAAAGCAGGATGAAATTACAACTCAATTCAGAACTCAGACAAGTTTTCTTTGTTTTCTTCTCAAGTCTGAATTGCTTCTAGGTTGTTCTTTTCTAACTCAGAAGCCATTTTTATTCAAGAAGGGCTGTGTGGTTTTCTGAAGAAATTGCTTGGCTAGAAACTTCAGCAAAATGGGTAAACTTGTCTTTCCTTTCCCTGCTCAGCCCCCATACTTTAGAAATGTTTTCTAGTAATATGTACATTAAGCAAGTAGCTGTTTCAAAGTCAGATTTGGAGGGAGTACTAATGGTAGGAGTAATTTCTAAGGGGCCAGATGCCAAAGAATAATCATATTTTCACTCATACATCCTCAATCTCTTAAACAAGTTAATGTGTGAAATGCTGCTGGGCTGGCTTACAGAAATGGTAGCAGAAATCCAGTGGATGCTGGATGGGAGATATACTTGTTTTCCCCAGAGGCCATTTCAATATTGCTAATTCTTAACTGGCCTGGCTGGTGTATTTGACAAACAGCCCAACAGAAACATTTGCTATTTGCTATTTTTTGATTCATCTGATGAAGCCTGCATGCAAGGCACTCATGCATATGCAAATATCAGCAGTAATAGTAGCATTTTACATTTTTTCCAGCAACTTTTCATCCAAAGGCCTCGAAGAGCCTGATAGGTATTAAAACACTCCCTTAGAAAAGAGAAACAAGTCCTCACTAGAAGAGAATGATAGAACTCTGGGAAATTACATGAAAAGTTTACACAAGCTTCTCACCTACAAATAGGCAGTGGTGAAGCCATGATTAAGCTGTTTCCTTATTGGTCCTGTGGGCAGCTCTCTGGGCACCAAGGCAATACAGATGGTCTAGGGTGTTTAGTCCTTAATTCTTCCCTGAACTTTTTGAAATGAAGTGTTTCAAAATATCTATATCTTTCCACTACAGTTTGTGACCTTATAAGTTTTATTCAATATTTATATCACTTTCATGCTTGTCTCCACAAGATAAAATTTGGCTACCACCAAAATCCATCAATTTCTGTTTTTTTTTCCTTCTTTTTACCATCTTTATTTTACTCCTGATGTTACTGTTCTAGAAAAAAATGTGTTATTATTCTTATTAGTCTAATCCTTGTTGCATGTGTTATTGCATCTTGCTTGTGCTAGAAAATAAAACATTCTTGGAAAGAAGAAAGAACTGAACTGGGCTCTGATCTGGAAAGGAATCTTGCTAGGTAAGGTTGAAATCTGTGTTCTCTTCTGCTTGACTTTCTAGTGAGTTGTTCATGAGGTTAATTTTCTAACTGAGGACTGATAAATGTCGATAATGCTAAAAAAGAATTTTTGATGTCTCGATCAAATGGAATTCCTTAACATCATAGCTTATATTCCGTTTCATTAAAATTTCCTGAGAGATAAATGTGTGTGAGGCACCAAGCTAGTTCTAAAGAAAGGTGGTGGCCTGATCAGGCCACCATTCCTGCTTGCAAGAAGTACAATATGACAGTAGCAATGGCAATGAGATAAACTTATTGTCAAAGGCTGTCCTTGTTAGTAGTAACAGCAAGATAACTAGTTAATACATGAGGCTAATGGTAAACACTTTAAAAAATACAATGTTGAATCCTCCTCCCCTATCCCATCTCTGTCACACACACACACATTAGTTGTCCAACTAATTAAAAAAAGGAACTCTCAGGTTATGTTTTTGCCTTTTTAGGAAAGACCATCTGAACTTCTCAGTGTTGTCATATATTTTAGTTTCAAAAGACAATGACCAGCAAACATTACTATAGTCCAACAAACAGTAGTGATATTTTGCAACAAAATACTTCACTTTCCCCCATATTATATGCATTATCCATAAAAATGGAATCTCTTACAGGAAACAGAAAAATGCCTAACTAGATGCTATGAATATATGGGAGGGAGGAAACTTTTCAACTCTCTTTTCTGGATAAGCCATTCAGAATGCAAAACTGGCTCCTAGAAAGTGGAGTATAGGACTTATTAGTATTTTGTTTTCTTCTAATGCTCAAGATTGAGAGTGAGGGGCTGGTAGAGCTGAGTCTGGGAAAGGGGTTCTCTCCCCTAGAGTCACAGAGGCTGCTAGAGCAAGGGAAGATGTAGTGTGAGTGGTGGTTAGAATAGAGGAAGAGAAAAATGAGTAGGCCAAGCAAGAAGGGCACGGAAGACCGAAAAGGAGCCCAAAACAGAGGAGGACTTGGAACAGGTTGTTTGTAGACAGGATTAAGGCAGGGAGATGGAAAAGTGAGGGAGGGGCATGCCAGAAAGAAGGTGAAGCATGAAGGGGGAAAGCAATCCTAGCTAAGTGAGAAAAGAACTATGGCTGTAGTTGTTCCCTTGCCAGCTTCTTTGGTGAATAAAATGGTTTGCATATGTATTGAGTTAGCTTGTGGTGGGGAGAAGGAGCTGGGCAGAATTATACAGTTGTAATTAAATATGTATGTATTCATATCACACCTATTTATACACTGGTAGCCTGTGCAAGTTTGAGGAGCCCTGGCTTCCTTCTCTCCAGTTGGCGTATTAATAGCTGAATATCACCCCCTCATCACCATGCTTTCCGAAGACCAGGAGAGCACCATCCTTTAGCTCTGTGCTACCTTTTAACTACTATTGGCATATATTGCCTATCTTGTTCCCTCATTTGTAATGCCAAAAGTTGAGGACTCCTTGATAGTTCCTTGGTTTTATGGGATATGTATTATTCTATGTGCTTCCCTTGTGGCTCAGCTGGTAAAGAATTCACCAGCAATGTGGGAGACCTGGGTTCAATCCCTGGGTTGGGAAGATTCCCTGGAGAAGGGAAAGACTACCACTCCAGTACTCTGGCCTGGAGAATTATATGGAATCTGTAGTCCAAGGGGTCACAAAGAGTCAGACACAACTGAGCAACTTTCACTTATTGTTCTGCATTATCTAGATGAAGTCAACTCAACTATTTACATTCATCCACATACAAGAATTGGAGAAGGAAATGTCAACCCACTCCAGTATTCTTGCCTGGAGGATCCCATGGACAGAGGAGGCTGGCAGTCCGTGGGATCGCAAGAGTTGGGCATGAGTGAGAGACTAAACCACCAGCACCACATACAAGAATCACCAAAGATAATTTTGCATAAGTAGAAACCCCAATCTGGCTCAGAACAAAATGCTGGTGTGATATTTTGCACATGGCAAAGCATTCAATTGTTGCATGGATATGTAGGACAATACCACCAACCAAGACATTCCCTCTCATTGATTATACTTATTTTCAGATTTATGCTTTGGGATGCTTCCTTGAATGCTTTATTCTAACTTGACAGTGGCAGTGGAATGTAATTTACAATGACTATTTCCCATTGGGTTAAATTATGTCATAAAATTCATATAATTTCTTCAATAAAGGAAAGATCCAGGAAGTTATTTTTATTCCTTTGGGGTGGGGGTCAGGGACATGAGATGAGGTTTTTGACCTTAACTTTGTAAAAACTATGCTGCCCCAAGTCAAAGGTTTAAATCCTCCTGAAAATGTTATCTTTTTACATACTGCTCCACATGTATATATATTTGACAAAACTGACAATGGGAGTTTCTTTACCAAATCTTATTCTTTTCTCCCAGGAAAGATTTCATCATTAAGGCAGTAAGGTTACTGAGCATTTCACACGGCTGCATGAAAAAATATCATCTAGATGATGCATGGTTAAAAAAAATGACAAGTATCTGAGAAAATACACATGTGGAACATGATGTAAGCTTTACCCTCAAAGCTGTTGCCATTTTGATTCAGGTGAATATAATTTTATAATTATGAAATCTTCTAATGATTATTGCATTCATCTACTGCTTTACAGTCCTTTTAAACCTAGTGAGAATTTATTCATTAAACATTTATTCCTTGCTTGCTATATACTAAACTACACAAAGTTCTGGAATCTACTGTTTTTATTTATCCAGCCAATCATATAAGAATAGAGATGACAGTCAGAACCCCAAATCAGATACTATAATTCTCAGTTTCGACCCATGCAATTCAAATTTTCTGAACTAGTAAGCCTATATGAAAGGAAAAGTACTAGGTGGGTATTAGTTTCCCAAGGCAAGCAAGTGTGAAGTAGCAAGCTATTATTGTTTTTGGCATGTGAGTACAGTAGAAACCAGGCTCCTTGAAAAATCTACCCAGAAAGCAAAGTTTACCTTTAACATTCCCCATTTTCCTTTCTCTGTCCCTCTCACACTTTTGGCAGTGCCTCGTCTCCATTATTTATTGCCTTCATTTATTCTTTCCATTCGCTCACCAACCAGTTATTTTTCAAACAAGAGTAAGGCCAGTAGAGAAATAAAGATATGAAAGGGAGAGACCCTGTATAAGGCAGCTACTGATTATGTTATAAAGTTAAGTCATGTCCAAGTATTATCACAGTACCAAGAAGAACATGACAAGTTCTGTTTAGTTACATAAATGTGAGAATTCAGAGGTTGTAAAGAACCCAAGCTCTATATCAACTGAGACCTGCCTTCTCTTGAACTACCCTTCCTCTCAACCAGAGGATTAAGACCTTTGATGCAAATGAGTATCACCTACTGAGTTTTAAAATTCCTGCTACCCAGGCCAAATCCAAGTCTTGTTAAAAAAAAAAATCTCTGGAGATGGGACTCAAAAAAAAATTTTTTTTTAATTGGCTATTCCACTGTGCATCCTAGGTTGAGAAACATTGTCCTAAATATCTCTTCTTTTTAAAAATCTCATGTTACTCTAACTTCAATATAGAAAAGGCAAATAACTTTGGGGAAAACATTAGTTTTCTCATTCTGTTGACAAACCACCCCCCTCCCCCCAAAGCAAATAAGCAAACAAAATCTAAGCTACAACAACAATAGTAGCAACAGCAAAACTGTTTTCTTTAAGTTCTTGGAGTTGGGGATTAGAAATTACCAAAAATAAAAAACAACAACAAAAAAGAGATTTTGGTTATCATTAGTGGAAGAAGAAGTAAAGCAGAAAGAAAGGCATGTCCTGGAGTGTGGTATGGTTGGAGAGACTTAGGGAAGAAATCTGCTGAAGGTGACATTTAGTAGGCAACCTGTTTGGTCAGGGCGTCCCAGGTGGCGCTAGTGGTAAAAAAAACCTGCCTGCCAATGCAGGGGTTATAATAGACGCAGGTTCGATCCCTAGGTTGGGAATATCCCCCGGAGGAGGGCACAGCAACCCACTCCAATATTCTTGTCTGGAGAATTCCATAGACAGAGAAGCCTGGCAGTCTACAGTCCACAGGGGACTCGCGTGGAGTCGGACACGACCTCGCACACACACAATTTGCGCAGATGCAAAGATCTTGGACAAAGGAAGTGGAATAGTAGTAGGAAGTCTGATTTGTTTGGACAACAAACCTTTAGTATTTATTCCAGTAAATTGCTCAATGTGAGATCAGTGGCCGAGTTATTAAGACTTTGACAAACAAAACAAAACACAAGCCATGAATCAGGACCAAGAATCTGACCCTTAGTGTGATGGACGGGGGAGGAGTTAGGCAGTGTAAGAGCCCCCACATTTGGCCACTGTAATGAAATTATGAAATGTGTTGGCATCAGTGCATAAGTCTGGTGTCGGCCAGTAAAAATGAAGTGAAACAACATAGAAAAGATTGGTTTTGAAGTGGTCTGTTTACCTCCAGTGCCTGAAAGCATCTATTCCGTGTTCTTCCTTTGAATTGTTATTGCTAGTGAGGTAGATTAGGAAGCCCAGGGCTTGAACAGACCCAGATTCTAGCTTTGGTTCCTTATTTACTATCTGTAGGACCTTGGGGGTATAGTTTAATTCTCTGGGCCCCAGCTTCCAAAAGGAATTCAGAGATAACAGCTATTTCCAAAAGTTGTGAAAAATAAAGAGCAAACAATACAGTTGAAGCTGTTAATAATTTCAAGACTCTTTCTCCTTTGTCTGTTTTAACTGCTGTTATCTCTAAAGTGAAGTCACTCTGTTGTGTCTGACTTTTTGCGACCCAATGGACTGCCATGCTCCACCATCCACGGGATTTTCCAGGTAAGAATACTGGAGTGCAATTCCAGGGATAGAACCTGGGTCTTTCACACTGAAGGCAGACTCTTTACATCTGAATGCACCCAATCTCATCTGATCTCAGAAGCGAAGCAGGGTCAGGCCTGGTTCAGTTCAGTTCAGTTCAGTCGCTCAGTCGTGTCCAACTCTTTGCGACCCCATGAACTGCAGCACGCCAGGCCTCCCTGTCCATCACCAACTCCCAGAGTTCACCCAAACTCATGTCCATCGAGTTGGTGATGCCATCCAGCCATCTAATCCTCTGTCATCCCCTTCTCCTCCTGCCCCAATCCCTCCCAGCATCAGAGTCTTTTCCAATGCCTGGTTAGTTATCTCTAAAGGCAGCTTCAATTCTTGCAGATGGAGAGCAGATAAAAATTTTGTACAACAAATTTGCTGATAGTAAAAGTAACTTCCTGGGGTGGGAAAGGAGACTAGGTAATTCAAGCTTAAACATGATAGTCTTCTGCCATGAATAAACTTGTTCAAATCACTGGGGACTGAATATTTTTAAAACTTTTAAATTTGTTTTATTTTTGGCTGCTCTGGGTTTTCACTGCTGCTCACGGGTTTTGCTGTGGTTACAGTGAGCGGTGGAGAAAGCAGTGGCAACCCACTCCAGCACTCTTGCCTGGAAAATCCCATGGATGGAGGAACATGGTAGGCTGCAGTCCATGGGGTCGCTAAGAGTTGGACACGACTGAGTGACTTCACGTTCACTTTTCACTTCTACGCATTGGAGAAGGAATGTGTTCTTGCCTGGAGAATCCCAGGGACGGGGGAGCCTGGTGAGCTGTCATCTCTGGGGTCTCACAGAGTCGGACACGACTGAAGCGACTTAGCAGCAGCAGCAGCAGTACAGTGAGCGAGGGCTACTCTTTGCTGTGATGCGTGAGTTTCTCATAGCAGTTTCTTCTCCTGTTGTGGAGCACGGGCCCTGGGACACACAGGCTTCAGTAGGTGAGGCCTGCGGCTCCATAGTTTCAGTTCCCGGGTTCCAGAGTGCAGGCTNCGAGGGCTACTCTTTGCTGTGATGCGTGAGTTTCTCATAGCAGTTTCTTCTCCTGTTGTGGAGCACGGGCCCTGGGACACACAGGCTTCAGTAGGTGAGGCCTGCGGCTCCATAGTTTCAGTTCCCGGGTTCCAGAGTGCAGGCTCAGTAGTTGTGGCACGTGGGCTTAGTTACTCCATGGCATGTGGGATCTTCCCGGGCCAGGGATCGAAAAACATGTCCCCTGCGTTGGCAGGCAGATTCTCATCCCCGTACCACCAGAGAAGTCTGATTGGAGATTTTTGACCTTCTGATTACCTGCAGATGAGGTCTTGCCCTCAATTAGCTGACCAGGGGCAAAGTCAAAGACTGGCAGGGCCATGCAGGTCTGAGGCAGGTATGGGAACAGAATGTGTGAAACTGGGGTGTGACAATGTGCTCACTTCAGGATTCAGCCTTTTATATGTATATATCCTGCAGGTTGTTGGCAAGCAGTGGGTTAAGCTCAGTTGTTGCTATATTTGATTTTTCAAGAAAAGTCAGACCCATATTTAATGTAAACTCCCACAGTTTTTGATGGGAGATGACTAATTTCATTTTCTTTCAACATTATGTAGGCCAAACAAAACACATCTGAATACTGCCTGTGTGCTACCAGCCTGCGACCTTTGCCTTTTGAAGGTCCTTTTCGCTTTTAGTGCCCTCTACTCTGAGCCCAGGAATAAGTGTATTCATCTCAAATGACAGGCTTACCCTAATGAATGCCCCCATTTCCAGATAAGCATTTCCTGTTGTTAGTGTTTTATTATCCATAATTAATGTTACCTTCCAGGCAATTCTTATTCAAACGGCCTTTTGTTCCAAAGTTAAAATCGATTATAATATCTCCTGTTACTTGCTAAAGTGTGTAGACTTAATTTTCTGCTCGTTAGTTTTATCTAACACATCTGCTGGCTGGTTTCACTTCCTCAGGGCCCAGCTTAATTTTGTACCAACTTTTGTGAGGTAAAACTTAATCAACTTTCACTTTTGTAAAGCTGAATATTTTTAAAACATGTTGCAGAAATAGTCTTCTAGCTCACGTGTTATGGACTGAATAGTGTCCTCCTCAAATTCATATGATGCAGTGCTAACCTTCAATGTGACTATATTTGGAGTAAGAGCCTTTAAGGAGGTGATTAAGGTTAAATGAAATTTTTTTTTTTTTTTCCGGACCAGGGATTGAGTCCAGGCCTCTGAAGTGAGAGCGTGGAGTCCTAATCACTGGACTGACAGGGAACTCTAGGTTAAATGAAATCTCAAAGGTGGAGCCCTAGTCCAGTAGGACTAATGTCCTTATAAGAGGAAGAGATACCAAGAGTACAGATACCCAGAGGAAAGGCCATATGAAGATATAGTGAGAAAGTGGCCAGCCGCAAGTCAGGAGGAGAGCGTTCACCAAGAACCACACCTACCAATGTATGTGTGTGCTCAGCCACTGAGTTGTGTCTGATTCTTTGTGACCCTGTGGAGCGTAGCCCACCAGGCTTCTCTGTCCATGGGACTTCCCAGGCAAGAATACTGGAGTGGGTTGCCACTTCCTCCTCCAGGGGATCTTCCCAGCCCAGGGATCAAACCCAAATCTCCTGCATCTCCTACACTGGAGGTGGACTTTTTACCATTGCATCACCTGGGAAGCCCATAGCTGCCAAGACCTTGATCTTGAACTTCAGCCTTCAGAACTGGGAGGAAATAAACTTCAGCTGTTTAAGCCACCCAATCTGTGATATTCTGTTGTGGTGGCGTTAGCAAAAGAATCCTCCACCTTTAACTACCCTATCTTTGGTGTCTGATGTTATTCCGGTCATGCTCAGAGAAATCCCACTTTTTAGACTCTCATTTGACTTCCTGTTCAAAACAGTGTAGACATTTTTATATCACCAATCAAAAGAGTCCCCTGCCTGAGAAATATATCCAACCCTCTCTGTCATGGCAGAATACCAACTATTTTGTAACTCACCCATAAAATGTAAGATAAAGGAAACCAATCCTTTTCCCGAGTTTTAAAATTTCTCCTCGTTTGTCAGCTGCTCCTGTGAGTCGCACGATGCCGACCTTCTTGAGGCTGGAGAGCCACCTGTATGCGTGCTCATCATCTTTTAAAACATCTTCAAAATCCAGAGTAGGCAGCTGGAACTCTGAACCCCAGTACTGACACTCTGTGAATTATGAAAAAGGAGAAACCAGTGTTAAAAACACTGTTTTTAACATACAATGAGAACTTCAGAGAAGGAACTAGATCATTGAAGCTGACCTTTGATCTATCATGGAACAGACTAAAGTTCAATCATATTAGAAATACCCAAGTTACCAGCTCTTCTTCCTTGGAGCCAGGCCAGTGTACTCAGGCTTTCTGCCTGCCACTGTGCAAGACCCATGACTGGTATTCATCCTAGCACTTTGTCAAAAGAATGTTTAGCTTGTGGATGGTTCTTGATACATATGTCCTTAGGGCTTCTCTGTCTGGACATTGCTTAGAAATAGCCTTGAAATACTGTGCATTTTTAACAGCCAAGTTAAATTACTCAATTCCAAATAGAGAGAAAATGAGAATGATGTGTTAGAACAGCCCAAGCCTATCCCTGGGGGTTGGGAAAAGGGGACAGTGTTTGCCATGATAGGAACTGCCCCTCCTTTCTCTTATTTCAACTGAAGTTTCTCTGGGGTCAACTTGTTCATGGGAGTCAGCAAAAGCTGTCCATGGGGAGGAAAAGATGGGCCATGTTGTTTTTCCAGAGCAGGTTGGCTAAAGTGGTAATAATAAGATTAGAATGACTTGGAATATAATCATAATTTTTGGGGGTGAGGTGGAGTGTGTAAAACACACTATTGGTCTTTCTTGATTCGATTAGCTACCCAATANAATATTCATTGGAAGGACTGATGCTGAAGCTCCAATACTTTGGCCACCTGATGCAAAGAGCTGACTCATAAGAAAATACCCTGATGCTGGGAAAAATTGAGGGCCAGAGGAAAATGGGGCAACAGAGGATGAGATAGTTGGATGGCATCATGAACTCAATGGATATGAGTTTAAGCAACCTCTGGGAGATGGTGAAGGATAGAAAAGCCTGGCGTTCTTCAATCCATGGGGTTGCAAACAGTCAGACATGACTGAGCAAATAAACAACAGTTTACTAAGGAGGCACCAATAGGAGGTGGGGAAGTAAGACAGGGAAGCAGGCCTCTGGATGGGTTTTTTAAAAAACCTTTTTATTTTATATTGGAGTATAGCCAAATAGCAGTGTTGTGACAGTTTCAGGTGAACAAGTTAGGGTTTCGCAGCCAGGACTCCACTGCTGGACCTCATGGCAATGCTGTAGACTATACTTCAGATTCAGAGTTATCCTACCCAGAGCCAAGGAAGCTGAGATGCACAGGCTATCAACACCCACTGCTTATTGGTTGAGAGCTGTTTCTGGGGATTCATTCCTGGGTCTCCTGGCCTTTCTTGTGTGTTGGCCAAGCAGGCTCCCTTAGGCGAGAGGACCCTCCAGGAGCATGGCAGGCTTGGGATAGGAAGCTGTTGGCATGTATAAGAAGGGGGCTGAGAAGCACCGGCGCGGCTGTGACAGCCTCTGCGATGCCCTCCTTTGGGATCTGCAAGACTGGGCTAGGATGGCTGTCCTCTGTGCTGCCTAGCTCCATACACACCTCAGTCCCAGTGCTCACCACACTGTGCTGAAAGGACCTTTCATTTACTCTGTGCGTGTTTGTTGAAAGCCTTGCTATGTGAAACAGAACGTGTTAGTGAATAAAAATAGATGTGATCGCTGCCCTTGGGAGGGAAAAGGTGAATAAATAAGGAAGCAAAGAAATAAATACAAATAAATACAAATAAAACTAAACATTGTAGCAAGTGCTATGAGCATAACAAATAGGGTATATTGACAAAAAATCATTGGAAGTGGGATGGAGACCCTATTTAGACATGGCAGATAAGAAAGGTCTAACTGAAAAGATGCTATTTAAGCTGCATCCTGAGGGGTGAGAGAAGTCAGTCATGCAAAGGGCAGAGAAAATGTCTAAATAGGAAAGACAATAGGAAGAGGGGTAATCTCTTAGCTTATTGGAGGAACTCAAAGTCACTGAGGCTAGGATACACTAGACAGATGTGGGTGTCGCAGATGAAGTATAAAAGTAAGCAAGGGTGGGTTAGGTGGGTCCTCATCTCTCTCTCTCTCACTAGACTGCAAGGTCCTTGCAAACTATAGGGATCCTGTCATTTATCTTTATTTCCTCCTGGCTGTTGCCCCTAACTCTTTCTCCTCCTGGTATACAGCGCAGGGCTGGCATTCAATAGATTTTCAGAAAACTACTATCTTTTGTATCCTAAATAAAATATTTGCTTATTTCCTAATGATGAATGGAAATTGGAAGCAACCCAAAAGAAGACAGTATCTGAGCACCCTTTAGCATTTTAAAAGATAGAGAAATCCATAAAACCTTTCCTGTAGGTGATAATCTCACCAAACTTGAAAAGTCTCCTTAAGAATGTATAAACAAGTTTATAAGTTGCTTGAAAGAAGAAAAATTCATTTTTGTTTTGGACTATTAGGTACCTGGTATATTATATGCGTTCAGCCCTATGACCAGAGAAGGCAATGGCACCCCACTCCAGTACTTTTGCCTGGAAAATCCCATGGACAGAGAGGCCTTGTAGGCTGCAGTTCATGGTGTCGCTAGGAGTTGGACATGCCTAAGCAGCTTTATTTTCACTTTTCACTTTCATGCATTGGAGAAGAAAATGGCAACCCACTCCAGTGTTCTTGCCTGGAGAATCCCAGGGATGGGAGAGCCTGGTGGGCTGCCCTTTATGGGGTCGCACAGAGTCAGACACGACTGAAGCGACTTAGCAGCAGCAGCAGCAACAACCCTATGACAAGAGTGACCATACAGTTGGAAAAAACAAAAACACAGGAAATTATGAAAGAGCACCAAAGGACAGTGTGAAAAGCATTTACAAAAACAGAAGCTAACACACTTACTAGGCACGTTTAAGTACTTTACATCGAGTGACGCATGTAATCCTTACAACAACCCCATAATAGAGGTTCTAGTACTGTTCCCATTTTATAGATGAGACAGGCATCAGTATCTTGGGTAAGTGATGCAACATCACACAGCTGATGTTAAGTCAGAGCTGGCATACTACACGAAGAAGTGGACTCCAGATATTTAGAAAAAAATTTGTTGAAGGATAACAAGCACTGAAGGATGTCAAGAAGGAAGATTATTATCTCAGACTTCCTTCGAGGTGGCAGTGCAAACCGAAAATTCAATTTTACCCTCTGTCATTATTTTAAGTATCTCCTTTGATATCCTTGAAAAGGTTGTAGAACACCCTCTTGACAGCTTTTCATTGCACAGCACACATCTCCCTATGGAGCAACCTACTCTGATTCTAGTCGGCTCCAAATGACACGATCTTCTTCCTTACACAGAGTCACATCTACCTCTGTCACCTTCTTTGAGGCGCTAACTTAGTGCTCCAGAATCACACAGAATGTGGCAGTCTTGGAGAAGGTATAAAAACAGTTACTGAATGGAGTTTTTCTTTCCAAGGCTAAATAAATAGCCCCTTTCTCACCCATATTTTTCATGTTTTATGGCTCCCAAGCCCCATATGGTTCCCTACCATCCTCTCTGCTCTGATCCGGTTGATGCTTTCAACTTTGCTGATGCCCTATAACAGTCTGGGTGTCTCAAATCAGACATACTGATACAGGTGTACTCTGGCCATACCTACACAGTGAGCTTGCTACTACATTTTTATTCACGCTGCCTAAATCTAATTAACCTTGTTTTGCAGTCTCGAGTCTATTGACTCAGCTTAACTTTTCAGTCAGCCAAAACATGTAAGAATTGCCCCTCAGGCAAGTCCTCATTTCCGAAGCTAGTTCATTGAGAATGTACTAAGTACTTATGTAGAAATGAGATGCAGGTCCAATTTGATAGGGACTTTGTGTCAAAGGTTTGAGGGCGACAGATCTGGATTCAAGTTGGAATTCTGACACATTCTGTCTGCGTGACCTTCAGAAAGTGATATATTCTCTCAGTTCAATTTCTTTACTGAAAATACAGGGTGGAAATAATCTGCTGGATTGTGGGGAAATTTAAATGAGATGGTGTCTTGAAAGAACTTGACATAGTGCACCTAACTGCACTTGAACCAGAGCAGCTGAACGTGGCTGGATGAAAACATACCATGATGACCGATTTTATTGCATACTCCTTACTCTATAGTTAAGTCTATCCCATACTCCCCTAGCTGACTGTTTATCATGTTCTCTATCCTCAGTCTTCCCACACTTCTACTCATGCTTAGCTGACAGCTTGGCTTCTTGTTTCAGTAAAAATTAGAAAGATTCAGAAGAGACTTCTATTCACCCCCGTCACCACATCGAACACCCTGCCTGTAGCTGGGTCCTTATCGTCTCTTGATGTGGTATAAATATGTTTGTAAATTTTGTCATCTCATTCTCTACCAAAATGCAAATTCTTTAAGGATAGAATCTTTTTCTGTCTTGTTCATCACTGTATCCCCAGCACGGAGAACAGTTCCTGGTACAATTTTATAATGCATGGAAGATATTCGAAAAATGGTACCTGTTATTAATATTAGTTTTTTCTCTTGATTCCAATTTTCTAGTGGGGCAGACAGTCAAATACAGACATTGACCCCTGAGTGCAATAATGGCAATGGCACAGAAAGAGCATGTGTGAGTGCTTAGTGGCTTTAGTCGTGTCTGACTCTGTGTGACCTTATGGACTGTAGCCCATCAGGCTCCTCTGTCCGTGGGATTCTCCAGTCAAGAATACTGGAGTGGGTTGCCATACTCTCCTCCAGGGGATCTTTCTCACCCAGGGATTGAAATCACATCTCTGCATTGTATGTGGATTCTTTCCCATTGAGCCACCAGGGAAGCCCAGCATGAAAGAGAAGCTGGCACAAATTGCTATAAGCACATAGAAGAGGAGGAGAATGACAAAGGAATTTAATAAAGCAAATGCTCTTCAGTAAGATCTTGGCTCCATCACTTCTTCAGCTCTTTTGTTTTGGACTACTTAGTTTTATCAACCTCATTTTCCTCATGTGTAAAAAGGTTATAATAATGTTGCCTTTGTAAAGTTGTTGCTAGGATTAAACACAGCAATACATATTAAGCACTGAGCTTAATGCCTAGCAATGCTTAAAAATATGAAGAAGGAAGGTTGGCAAAGGAGTAGGGGGAAAGAAGGTAGAGACAGCATATATATGTTGGGAATTCAGACAGAGCGTTGGTGTAGGAGACAGTGAGATGTTGATGGATTCTGGTTTGTTTTGGCAATAGAGCTAGGAGATTTTCTTGGTATGTTGGGTGCGTGGCATAAGAGATATTGAAAAGTCTAGATTTTTATTAATTTAAGTGGAAGCTAGTTACTTTACAATATTGTGATGATTTTTGCCATACATCAACATGAATCAGCTATGGGTGTACATGTATCCCCGCATTCTGAACGCCCTTTCCCACCTCCCTCCCTACCCCATCCCTCTGGGCTGCCCCAGAGCAGAGCACTGACTTTGAGTGCCCTGCTTTGTGCATTGAACTTGCCCTGGTCATCTGTTTTACATATGGTAATATACATATTTCAGTGCTATTCTCTCAAATCATCCCACCCTCACCTTCTCCCACATAGTCCAAAAGTCTGTTCTTTACATCTGTGTCTCTTTTGCTCTCTTGCATATAGGGTTGTCATTACCATCTTTCTAAATTCCACATATTTGCCTTAATATACTGTATTGGTGTTTCTCTTTCTGACTTACTTCACTTTGTATAATAGGCTCCAGTTTTATCCACCTCATTAGAAGTGACTCAAGTGCATTCTTTTTTACAGCTGGTAATACTGCATTGTGCATATGTACCACAACGTTCTTATCCATTCATCAGCCGATGGACATCCAGGTTGCTTCCATGTCCTAGCTATTGTAAACAGTGCTGCAGTGAACACTGGGGTACGTGTGACTCTTTTAATTCTGGTTTCCTCAGCGTGTATGCCCAGCAGTAGGATTGTTAGGTCATACGGCAGTTCTATTTAGTTTTAAAGGAGTCTCCACACTGTACTCCATAGAACAGTGTGCTAGTTTACATTCCCACCAACAGCATAAGAGGGTTCCCTTTCCTCCACACCCTCTCCAGTATTTATTGTTTGTAGACTTTTTGATGGCTGCCATCCTGAATGGTGTAAGATGTTACCTCATTGTGGTTCTGATTTGCATTTCTCTGATAATGAGTGATGTTGAGCATCTTTTCATGTGTTTGTTAGCCATTTGTATCTCTTTGGAGAAATGTCTGTTTAGTTCTTTGACCCATTTTTTGATTGGGTCATTTATTTTTCTGGTATTAAGCTACATGAGCTGCTTGTATATTTTGGAGATTGATTCTTTGTCAGTTGTTTCATTTGCCATTATTTTCTCCCATTTTGAAGGCTGCCTTTTCACCTGGCTTATAGTTTTCTTCCTTGTGCAAAAGCTTTTACGTTTAATTGGATCCCATTTGTTTATTTTTGTTTTTATTTCTATTGAATAAAAGTGGGTCATAGAGGATCTTGCTGTGATTTAGGTCAGAGAGTGTTCTGCCTCTGTTTTCCTCTAAGAGTTTTATAGCTTCTGGTCTTACATTTAGATCTTTAATCCATTTTGAGTTTATTTTTGTGTATGGTGTTATAAAGTGTTCTTGTTTCATTCTTTTACAGGTGGTTGACCAGTTTTCCCAGCACCACTTGTTAAAGAAATTGTGTTTTCCCCATTTTATATTTTTGCCTCAATTGTCAAAAATAAGATGTCCATAGGTGTGTGGATTTATCTCTGGACTTTCTTTTTTGTTCCATTGATCTACATTTCTGTCCTTATGCTGGTACCATACTGTCTTGATGATTGTAGCTTTGTAGTATATTCTGAATTCAGGCAGGTTGATTCCTCCAGTTTCATTCTTCTATCTGAAGATTTCTTTGGCTATTTGAGGTTTCTTTTTTTGTGTGTTTCCATACAAATTATGAAATTATTTGTTCTAGTTCTGTGAAAAATACCATTGGTANGCTCTCTTAATGATGCTGTAAGCAAAGACATGCTCAAATTACTTCAGTGCAGAACCAAATATGAGAAAATTCATTACAGGGAAAAAATGGTTCACAGACAAAAGAGACTCTCCTGATCATCTGAAAATCCCGTGGACAGAGGGATGGGCTGGTAGGCTACAATCCATAGGATCACAAAGAGTTGGACACGACTATGGACTACATTTTCTTTCTTTTTTTTTTTTCCTTTCTTTCTTTTGATTATCTGCTTGGATTGATCAGGGAAGGCTGATAGGGCATACAATTTCATGAGGGTCTTGGAGAACAGGTAGGATTTCAATAGCTGGAGACAGGAAAAGGGCAGTCTGGACCACATTATCAGATAAGCAGTTTTTAAAGATCATATTGATTGGAGTGTGAAGAATTTAGTTAAATACCAAGCATTGTTAAAGTTACCCCAAATATTTCACAACTTCCTCCCACTCTTCATCATTTCCTCTGCCACCACTTTTGTTCAGACTCTCCTCATTTCTTATTTTCCCTACTACAGTAGTCACCTAACTGACAGGAAACCATGTATTATCATTCACTGCCATATCCCTAACACTTTGCACAGTAAATGGTGCATAATATTTGTTAAAGGGATGAAAATCCAATTATACAGTGTCTAACACTCTTTATCCTGTGTTGCAAATACCAGACAATACTATACGCTCTGTTTTATTTACCAAAGAATACTTTTTAGAAAATTGGAACATTGTCAGAGCTTTCTACATCATTGCAGAAATCCTTACTACAGATAGGAACCCCAACAGAACACACCACCGCACACCACCAACTGGGTAACTCTTACCAAAGTGTGCCCTCCCTGACAGTGTGTAACGTGTACTGTCAAAGTGAGGAAGATGCTCACACTGAGATGATGTTTGCAGCACAGCAAGTCCTATATGGCTGACCTCTTTCTATACCAGATGAATCATTGGAATAAAACTTTTAACATGGTAAAACATATGAAGAATGGTATACTGCAAGACTAAAAACATCTAAGACTAATAAAAGATTAATGCCATTCTGCACTGCAAACCTCCACCCTTAATTCTTTATCTACCTTGTTTATTAATTTTCCTCATTAACTTTCTCATATATAAATACATATTTGGTTTTTGTCTGACCCCACGCCAATCTCCATCAAAATATAAGTTCAATAAGAACAAAGATTCATCATTTTTAACATAGTCATCACCGAGGCTCCCCTGGTAGCCCAGTGGTTGAGAGTCTGCTTTGCAATCCAGACTACATGGGTTCAATCCCTGGTCCAGGAAGATCCCACATGCTGTGGAGCAACTAAGTCTGTGTGTTGCAACTACTGGGCCCACATGCCCTAGAGCCTTTGCTCTACAAGAGAAATTACTGCAATGGGAAGCCCAAGCATCATAACTAGAGAGTACTCACTTCTCGTTTTAACTAGAGAAAGTCCGCGTGCAGCAACAAAGACCTAGCACAGCCAAAAATAACTAATGAAATGTTTAGCACTTAGTAATTACACAATAAATCTTTGCACAATTATAAGCAGAACAAATCATTAGAATTTTTTGACCAATAATTACTACTACACATGCCAGACATTATATTAAACAGTGGGAATACATTTCTTCCATACATTTATTATCTTATTGAAAAGTCACTTTGACAATATTTTATATTTCCTACTAAGTTTGTATTAAATCCTCTTCCCAAAATTTAGTCTTTTAATCAAGGACCATACAATGTCTCTCCGTTAAAAAAAAATTCCTTCTTATCTCTCAGTTGAATTTTTAAAGTTTCTTCATACAGGTCTTAGAAGTTTTTATTGGGTTATCACTAAAGGGCTTTCCTAGTGGCTCAGTCGGTAAAGAGTTTACCTGCAATGCAGGAAAGCTGGGTTTGATCCATGGGTTGGGGAGATTTCCTGGAGAAGGAAATGGCAACCCATTCCAGTCGTCTTACCTGGAGAATTCCATAGACAAAAGAGCCTGGTGGGCTATAGTCCATGGGGTCACAAAGAGTCGGACATGACTGAATGACTAACACTGAACAATTAAATTTTATGGCTTTTGTAAATGGAATGTTTTCCCTTATATATTCTATTTATTTATCTAGTTTTGGCTGTGCTGGGTCTTCATTGATTTGCCCAGGCTTTCTCTAGTTGCAGTGAGTGGAGGCTACTCTTCCTTGCAGTGTGCGGGCTTCTCATTGTGGTGGCAGCTCTTACTGTGGAGTACGTGCTCTAGGGCACACAGGCTTCAGAAGTTGCAGCACAGAAGCTCAGTACTTGCACCTTCGTGGGCTTTAGAGTACAGGCTCAAGAGTTATGGTGCACAGGCTCAATTGCTCCATGGCATGTGGGATCTTCCCAGATAAGGGACTGAATCTGTGCCCCCTTCATTGGCAGGCAGATTCCTATCCACTGCACTATCAGTGAAGTCCCCATTATATATTCTAAATGGCTATGTCTGATACAGATAAAAGGTATTGTTTTGTAATTTTTACCTTATATCCAACTACATTTTAGAATTTGTATTAAAATTCTGTGAACAAAGAAGATGTTTTTAAGTCTTAGTTTTTGTAGGTACATGACCCTATCTTCTAAAACTTGATCATTTTTGTTTCCTCCTTCCTGTGAACCATGCCTCTTTATTGACACTGGCCATAGTTTACAGATACATATTTTAAAATGGTGATAGAGGGCATCTTTGTTTTATTACTGCTTAAGGAACAACTCACATTTATCATTAAGTATTATGCTTATTTGTTAGTTTCAGACAGATAATTATTTTTCTTGTTAAGAGTACAACTTTCTATAACTCACTAACTCTAAATATTAAAACGGGCAATGAATTTTTTTCAAACACCTTCAGCATTTACTGTATCTTTTATTTCTTAGGAAATCTACTGACAGACTGCATCATATGAGTAGCTTTCACGGTATTAAAGAATTCACACTCTGGAATAAAACTTTCCTAGTCACAAAGGGTTAATACTTCTCATACATTCCTAAATGTGTCTGGTTTCTTTTTTATTGAGAATAGGCAACTGGTCTACAATTTGGTAGACCACAACTGGTCTATACAAACATGTCATAAGTTCATTTATTTAAGTTTCTGGTCAAGAAAGCACTTACAATGCAGGGGCTAAAACGTCAGGAAGAAAGCATGAAATCTGGGAGGGCAAAAATTTCTTAGAAAGATGCAAAAATTACTGAGCATAAAGAAAAAGTGACAAATTGAATTTCATAAAAATAAAACAAAAATAAAACTGCTCACCAAAAGACACAAACAAGAAATGGGATGGAAGCTACAGAATGGAAGAAAATAAGTCATAATACATCTATCTAAATGCCAAGAAAAAAAAGTAAAAACTCTTAAAACTCAAAGAGAAAAAAAATCAAATTTTAAATGGGCAAAAGATTTGGATACTTCTAAAAGATAGACAAATAGCTAACAAACATACAAAAACAAACTTAGATCATTTCACATGAGGAAAATGCAATGTAAAAACCATAGTGGGAAACAACTATACACCCAAGAGAATAACTAAAATTAAACACCAAGAGTTTGTAAAGATTCTCACTTTTTATTGGTCTGAGAGGAAACTGGTGTAACTTCTTTAAAAGTGTTTGGCAGTTTCTAATAATGTCAAATAAATTAAATA
Source organism: Neotragus pygmaeus (assembly GCA_006410875.1). NCBI lineage: Eukaryota > Metazoa > Chordata > Mammalia > Artiodactyla > Bovidae > Neotragus > Neotragus pygmaeus. Next base: position 2,709,120 of record SJYV01003225.1, read on the forward strand.
AATATATATATACATATGACCCACCAATTCTATTGCTAGGTATATAGCCAAAGGAAATGAGTTTATATGGCCACAAAATGGTTTGCTAAAAAGATCAACAGCAGCTTAATTCATAATAGCCAAATAATGAGTATAACTTAAATGATTCTTAACAAGAAATGGATAAATCGTGGTATATTTAAACAAGGGACTACTACAGAGCAATAAAAAGAAGGAATTACTGATACCTGCAATAATGATGGATTTCAAAAACATTTTTTTGAACAACAGAAGCTATACACAAAAGAATATACAGTGTTAGACTACATTTACATGAAGTTCAAGAACAAGCAACACGAACCCAAGATACGCAAGTCGGTAGGAGGGGAGGAGCCACGAAGTGGAGAGGGGAACAAGGGAGTTCTCTGGAGTGATGGAACTGTTTTATATCTTGATCTCAGTTGTGGTTACCTGGATGTTTGCATGTATAAAAATAAATCCAGGTGTATATTTAAATGTTTCTGTATTTTACTATATGTAATTATATCTCAATAATAATAATGGAAACAAATTCCATTGTGCTATAACTACCTCAGTTATCAACTTAAGCTTAGGAAATGCTACCCTCCTACTAGTTACTCTTCCAAATGTGTGATACAGACCCCTGAATTCAGCAGCACATGAACTCTGCAGTCTCAATTCCCCACTAAAATCTACCCCTGCAATCTACTCTTCTCTTCTGTATGGCCACACAGTATTCCTGCAATGACTTCCTTGTGTCCAGTATGTCTGAATAAGTCTACCTTATAGCCCTTTGCCCACATTCCAACAAGCATGTACTCTTCATATGATTTTCCTTTGATGGGAATACTATGCAAAATTCCTAACATGGTATCTTTCAAATAATATTGACTTTATATATGTCCCCTTCATACTTCAACCTTTCCCCTCCTTCCATAGTCTTTTAATGAGTGAGTGAGTGAGTAAAGTCACTCAGTCGTGTCCGACTCTTTGCAACCCCATGGACTGTAGACTACCAGGCTTCTCCGTCCATGGGATTCTCCAGGCAAGAACACTGGAGTGGGTTGCCATTTCATCTCCAGGGGATCTTCCCAACCCAGGGATCAAACCCAGGTCTCCCACATTGCAGGCAGACGTTTTACCCTCTGAGCCACCAGAGAAGCTATTTTTAAAGTACCTAAGAACTGAGTAACAAAAATATTATATTTTTGAAATTGTTAAAATCCTACATTTGTATTTCAATACAAGAACTGTTATACTTTGAATTATTTGACAAGCTCCTGCTCTCCACACACCAACAAAGTAAAGGCCATATTTCTTTAAACCATGAGTTTAAAATCCTAAATTGACAGAAGAAGCTCTGAATTTCTCATAAGTCCCTTAAAAAGTTTTAACTTGAATTTCAAATAACAGCAATGTACACTCAATCACAGGCAATACTATTTAAAAAAATACTTTGTTAAGATATCTATTTGTAAGCAATGGATACCAGTATTTATTCACTTATATACTTTAAAACCAAAAATTCACATCAACAGCTCCACTGACTGAATTCCATTCTCCAGGCCATAATACTGGAGTGGGTTGCCATGCCCTCCTCCGGGGATCTTCCCACGCAAGGGATTGAACCCAGTTATCCCACATTGCAGAAGGATTCTTTACCATCTGAGTCAACAGGGAAGGCCAGGAATACTGGAGTAGGTAGCCTATCCCTTCTCCAGTGGATCTTTCCAACCAGGAATAGAACTGGGGTCTCCTGCATTGCAGGCGAACTCTTTACCAGCTGAGCTAACAGGGAAGCCCTATTTGAATAAATATCGAATATTGATATGCTTTAAAACCAAAAACTCACATCAATAGCTCTACTGACTGAATTCCAGGTGTTCACAATGCCCACCAATTTTGATTTCTAGTTATATTTTCTATTTTTTCATTAACTCAGAATACAGTCATTAACATTCTCTTCATTCCATTTGTCACTCAGGCATTCTTTTATTTACTCACATAGCAAATATTTTAATTTTATAACAGGTATTCAACAAATATTTACTGAGTAGCGACTTATGTTAGGTAAATAAATAAAGGGAAGAGACATTATATAACTTATAAGGTAAACTGCTTCCATAAATATACCGGTTACGGAGTATTGCAGCAATTGATTCCCCTCTATGCAGATGATCCATCACCTCTAAAAGTCGGATAATGACCTGTGCAGGAGGAAAAGAAGTCAATATTTACTATGAAAATCAATACTTGAATTTTCACATTATGCTACCTTTGTAATATTTTACATACTTTGTGATAAGCAAAATGTAGATCCATGTATCTAGTATACACATTACAGCTTATGAAAATTAAGAAACTGAATCTGCAATAGTCAAAATACCTATAAAATTCAGTACTGAATCATTAAGAGTACTAGCTAATTTCATGTGAAATCATTAGCCAACAATTAACCATGGAAAAACCACCACGTAAACAGGAAGTTGGATTAAACAAGAGTCAGAAGACCTGGGGGAGTCTGTGTGAAGCTAGGTGAGGCACAGAAGGTAGAAGCAAAGAGCTGAGGCAAACATTTGACAAGCAGATTTAGAGACGGCATTGAATCCCAAGTTACCAGGGGCATTGAATCCCAAGTTACCAGGGGGCCTTGAGGCCTGTGGGGACCACATGGAGGGCCCATAATTTTCCAAGTGATTGCTCGAAAGTAAGGATAGAGAGATGCTTTTAAAGACTTTTAAATCTTAAAGATATAAAATAGGTAATGGAGGTAGGAATGTTGCTTTTATGGGAAAGAGCAGGTGGGGTGGTAGTACTATATGTTTTTAGTAGTGTGGATGCTTTGCATTGGTGATAATGTATTTAATGCATTCTAGTAATTTCAAATATATTGGGAAGCAAAAGTGTATACTTTACATAAATGTTTCTTATTAATAAAATCAATTTATTGCATTGGAAAGGTAAAAATGTACAGTATCCAACTTAGTTTGTTCATATAATTATGCTTGTTACAAAACTATGTGAAAACCTAAAATAATGAAGCTAGAGGGGAAAATTGTTCCCTGCCTTCTTCCTGTCCCTTAATTTAGGGACAAAAGCAAAACAGCAGAAGAGAAAAAAGCACAGTTGATCCTTGAACAACACAGGTTTGAAAAATGCAGGTCCACTTACATGTGGACTTTTTTCAATAAATACAGTACACACATTTTTATTGTATAGGTCTTTAAATTAACTAAGTGTGGGGAAATGTTTGTGTTTGATTACAGATCACAATATGGAATCAAAAGAACTAGGATTTGAGTCCTGATTCTATCCAAACTGTTTCAACTTCCCATCCATGGGTGCTCAATTTATCAATTCTTTTGTTTTTTTGAGATACAGATAGCAGTAAGAGAATTTTCAACTGCTTGGGGGCTGGTGCTCCTAACTGCTATGTTGTATAAGGGCCAACTATACTCTATTTCTTGGGTCTTCAAAACTCTAAAAAAGAAACAAATCAAATGAAAACACAGCATTTACATTTATTTGCACAATCACATTTTTCTGCTTATAATCCTGTAAAGAATCAAGTAAATTATAATCAAGTAAATTTATAATCAAGTAAAGAAACTGAGTAGCCTAAACAAAATATTTTAAGCATCTCAAAATCAACTGACTTTTGACTTACCTTTTCTGAAAATGTTTAACCAATTAGAGTTTTGAGATGTTGAGAAATTTTTCATTTTGCTTATTAGGTTACTTGATTTCTTAGAGGGTGTGCCAAGAGCAAACCTATTATATCTAGATCACCGTTAGGAATCTGGGAATGTGATAATAATTCATGAAACATCTTACCAATTATATCTAGGGTAGACCATAGAGGTCCCTAAATGAGGTATGCAAACTTTCATGTAATCCCATTGTTTTAAGCAATCCACTTGCTGCACCTAGATCTCTGAGTCTAGGGCTCTCCCGTCAAATTCTCCAGATAATAACCCTCTGGTCTCCAGAGGAGCAGAGAAGGGGTACAGGGGACACTAGCCACTTATTTTAAAGACTTTCAAGGAACAGCCCATGTTTTCAATCTCATGACTCATTCCTGCCTTCTGCAGACCAGGCACCTCCAAGTCTTGAAATACTAGGAATTCTACGGGAAGAATGAGGTGGTTTCTCTCAAAAGTTCATGTAGGGGAAGATATTGGACTTGTAACTTCCTTTGCTAAAAGTAAAAAAAAAAAATGAAATAAAATAGTTTCAGTGTCACATCTGTCAGTGTTTCCACTCTTGTTCTCTTTGTCCTTTTGAATTTTTCCATTTCTTTACTCTCATTTTAATGGAGTTAGGAAGAAAGAGGAAGTAAGTGCATGTGATCAACTTATATAGGATATAAATGAAACCAACTGTTTTTAAACATGGGGTTTGTCTGATCAAATGTATGTCGTAGAAAATTAACACTGCCTGTAATGTGGGGCTGGACCAGAGACAGAGCGACCAGAAATATGGAGAATGATAAGAAACTACTTCCAAAATGAAGGCATGAAATGAAAGCCCAGACAAGGACTATGAGAATAGGAAGGAGAATTAGGACCTGTGACAGATTACTGACAGATTTTAAAGGGATAAGGAGACATATCAAAGACAAAATCTAAGTAACAGGAAGAAATGGTGATGATAGCAAGTGAGGTAGTGTATATAAAGAAAGAAAAACACTGAAAACAAGGACAACAATGGTTTGTATAGACATATTGAAATAACCCAGAGCACATCATATAGTATCTAATAGAAAATTGGAAATATAGTTCTAGATTTAGGTTGGAAGCAGAAATGAAAACACAGGAATATTTAGCCAGTTAAGTAACAGCTCAAGGGATGAGATGGGGAAGTATTACTCAAGGCAGGAGAAAATGCAAATCCAATGAACACTTTGGTGCAAGAAACAGAGGAAGACAAGCTAGCAAAGAAATGAGACAATAGGTAGGAGGGAAACTAAGAGAAATGTGAAAAGAAGGATAGTTTAGAAGAAGAGTGGTAGGAGAGTATTTAACTGTTTCACTTTCTGCCCAAAGTAACATACAGCTAAATGATTTGACAGCTATAAAGTCCATATGATCTCTTTTCAAGGGTAGTTCCATATGAGTGTCACACTGCAGTGGTTTAAAAAATAAAACGGAAATAAACACATTTTTAATAACTTGGGCGTAATTCAAATACATCAGGGAATTACTCTATAGTGAAGGTGGTCCTCAAACAAGAGAAATAGAGATGATTAAATGATTGGGGGACAATCAGGTAGTCACTTAGAAAAATAAATAGGATGCACACCTCTTCATTTTATACACTGAATAAATTCCAGAAGGATCAAAGATTTAAAGGTTTAAAAAAAAAAAAGAAGCTTTGAAGCAGGACCAAAGAAAACTCAAGTGAAATTATTTATGATTCAGTGGAGAAAGTAAGCAGCACCTAGAGGCCAGGAACCATAAAGGAAAAAAAACTGTTAAAACTGATTATAGCAAAAAATTAGAACTCTGTACTTTAAAAATGCCACAAAGTCAAATGGCATCTGATGAAGTAGGAAAAAAATTCACAATACACGACAAACAGTTAATGATTTTAACTTACACACTTAATCAGTAAAACACTATAGAAAAAGTGAGCAAATAATATAAACAGAAGGTGCACAGAAAATAAGAATCATTAATAAGCAAATAATTGTAATTTAAAATGAGGCACTGTTCCCATCATAGAATTTACACAAACGTGCACACACAAATGAAATCTGTTTATATTTTTTTTATTAGTGAGAGGGGATATGGGTTTTGAGGGTGGCAATGAGAGATGGTCACTTTTCACCCTAAACATTTTTATTCAATTTATTTCCAAACAAAGCTAGCAAGAATGTAGCCAAAGGCATGAGGAGTAGCCATGAGGGAAGAGGAAGACCAAAGAGGTGTAGTAATTTAGCAGGTAAACAAAAGTGTTACAGGAAGTAATTTAGAAGGCAACCAAATGTGTCCAATGTTGCTGAGAGGTTAAGTGATAAATGGAGAATAACAACTTGGTGTGGTAATTGGGAGGTCACTGGTCACCTGGATAAGAACTGTTTACAGGAATGGTGGCAAAAAGGTTCATTATTCTGAGTTTAAAAGAGAATGAAGACAGGAAATAAGCACATACAACACTTACTTAGCATGAGATATAAATAGGTAGTAGCCTGGAAAATCCCATGGACAGAGGAGACTGGCAGGCTACAGTCCACAAGATCGAAAAGATTCAGACGCAACTGAGTGACCCAGCACAACAACACATGGAATGAGATATAGGATGGAAGTAGATAATGTTTTGTTTTACTTTGTTTTAGTAACAGAAGATATTAGAGCAGGTATATCTGAAAAGCATTAAGTTAAAAAAAATTTCCACCAGAAAGCATAGGCAGAACACTTTTGACATAAATCGATGTTTTTGGATCTGTCTCTTTGAGTAATGGAAATAAAAACAAAAATAAACCAATGGTACCTAATTAAACTCAAAAGCATTTGTACAGTAAAGGATACCATAAACAAAACAAAAAGACAATCTACAGAATGGAAGAAAATATTTGCAAATGATGTGACTAACAAGGGATTAATCTCTGAAATATACAAATAGCTTGTACAGTTCAGTTCAGTCACTCAGTCGTGTCCGACTCTTTGCGACCCCATGAATTGCAGCACGCCAGGCCTCCCTGTCCATCACCAACTCCTAGAGTTCACTCAGACTCACGCCCATTGAGTCGTGATGCCATCCAGCCATCCGATATTTTTTAAAAATGAACAATTCAATTTAAAAACTGGGCAAAAGATGAAAAGCCAATTTCACACCATGTAAGGAAAGCCCTACTTATGAACTAAGCTGATGTTATATAAAAGAAATTTTAAGAGTTTCTATAAATAGGTCTTCAACTAAAATTTTGATTAAGTACAGTGAGATAAGAAGCTGACAGAAGATGTAAATAGATGTTTCTCTAAAGAAGATATACAGATGGCCAAAGGCACACAAAAAGATACTCAGCACTGCTGCTGCCACTGGTACTGCTGCTGCTAAGTCACTTCAGTCATGTCCGACTCTGTGCAACCCCATAGATGGCAGCCCACCAGGCTCCCCCATCCCTGGGATTCTCCAGGCATGAACACTTGGAGTGGGTTCCCAGTTCCTTCTCCAATGCACGAAAGTGAAAAGGGAAAGTGAAGTCGCTCAGTCATGTCTGACTCTTCACGACTCCATGGACTACAGCCTACCAGGCTCCTCCGTCCATGGGGTTTTCCANTGAACACTTGGAGTGGGTTCCCAGTTCCTTCTCCAATGCACGAAAGTGAAAAGGGAAAGTGAAGTCGCTCAGTCATGTCTGACTCTTCACGACTCCATGGACTACAGCCTACCAGGCTCCTCCGTCCATGGGGTTTTCCAGGCACGAGTACTGGAGTGGGGTGCCATTGCCTTCTCTGCAACACTGCTACTTAGAGGAATGCAAATCAAAACTACAATGAAGTATCACCTCACACTGGTCAGAATGGCCATCATCAAAGTCTACAAATAATAAATGCTGGAGAGGGTATGGAGAAAAGGGAACCCTTGTAAACTGTTGGTGGGACTATAAACTGGTGTAGCCTCTATGGAGAACAATATGGAGGTTCCTTTAAAAACTAAAAATAGAGCCACCGTATAATCCTGAAATCCCACTCCATATATCTGCAAAAAGCTGTACTTTGAAAAGATACACATTGCACCCCAATGTTTACTGCAGCACTGTTTACAACAGCCAAGACATGGAAACAATTTAAATGTTCACTGACAGATGAATAAAGAAGATGTGGTACATATACATAATGGAATACTACACAGTCATAAAAAGGAATGAAATAATGCTATTTGCAGCAACATGAATGGACCTCAAGATATCATACTAAGTGAAGTAAGCCAGGGAGAGAAACACAAACATTATGATATTGCTTATGTGTAGAACCTAAAAAAAAGATACAAATGAACTTATTTACAAAACAGAANAATGAATAAACAAGTCTGTTGCATTTCTGTACAGTAACAAGAGACTCTCAGGGAGAGAAATTAAGGAAACAATCTCATTTGCCATCACATCAAAGAGAGTAAAATACTTAGGAATCCACCTACCTAAGGAGGTGAAAGACTTGTACTCTGAAAGCTACGAGGCCGATGAAAGGAATAGAAGATGACAAAAACAAATGGAAATATACACTGTTTTGGGATTGGGAGAATTAATGTTCTTAAAATCACCACCACACAAGGCAATCGACAGATTCAGTGCAGTCCTTATCAGAATACCCACGACATTTTCCACAGAACTGCAACAAATATTTTAGAAACTTACAGAAACACAGAAGACCTCTAACAGCCAAAACAACCTTGNATTAATGTTCTTAAAATCACCACCACACAAGGCAATCGACAGATTCAGTGCAGTCCTTATCAGAATACCCACGACATTTTCCACAGAACTGCAACAAATATTTTAGAAACTTACAGAAACACAGAAGACCTCTAACAGCCAAAACAACCTTGAGAAAGAACAGAGCTGGAGGGAGCAAGCTCCCCGACCCCAGACGACACTGCAAAGCTGCAGGGATCAGAGCAGCGTGGCGCTGGCCCAGAAATGGACACACAGACCGACCGGGCAGGATAGAAAGCCTGGAAATAAGCCCACAGCCTCATGGCCAGTTAGCCTGTGACAGAGGAGGCAGGAACGTGCAGTGGGGAGGAGACAGCCAAGGATTCTCTTCTGGAACGTCCACAGCAGACACTGTGTGTGTGAGCCCCGGGACGCTGCGGATCGGATCACCCTGGTCCTCAGCAGGAGGGCCGCTGGCCGAGTGAACACAGCAGAGTGACATGATGATCCTGCAAAGAGTGTTGGACTGAGCCCCCTGAAGATGGATGAGCAAGAGCCTGAAACAGCCGTTTGGTCCTCACGAGTCTGGTCACTCCAGGGAGCCGCAGGGTGCTGCAGGGGCCGTGTGCGGGGGCGCTGGGGATAAAGTGCGTGTTTTTCGGGCTTTTGATACCAGTGAGCTGCCATTTTCTCCAAAACCACCCTGGGTGACCTTCCCGTGTCCGCGTCTGGGTGGTGCTGAGGGAGGTGGGCGCACAGCCCCAAGGGAGCTGTGTGCTGGTCGAGGAGCTGGGCTCCGTCCAGGAGAACCTGTCCTGGTAAGGTGTTAGGCTCGTGTGCGTGCGTGCCAAGTCGCTTCAGTCGTGTCTGACTCTGCGACCCCATGGACTGTAGCCCGCCAGGCCCCTCTCTCCACGGGATTCTCCAGGCCAGAATACTGGAGTGGGTACACTTTCCCTTCTCCACGGGATCTTCCCAAACCAGGGACTCAACCCAGGTCTCCCGCATTGCAGGTGGATTCTTCACTACTTGAGCTGCCACTGGCAGGCGGGTTCTTTACCGCTAGCGCCTCCCAAGGTCTATCAAGTGGAATGAAATGTATGTGATTTGCGGTAGAACTTTGGACTCGTTTTTAAAAAGTGCCTCTATGTCTACAAATGCACACATATGACATGCATACACCTGTGCTGCCTCGGTACTGTGCAATACATCTTTATGTACTTTTTCCCACAAAAGCCGTTTTCTGTTGATTTCCTATCAAGGATCCCTTGAAATTAGTAAGACTGGGAACAGCTGTGGCAGAATCTGGTATTCCATTTTTGGCTCTTGTGTTTCAGAAATCTCAGTTCAGAGAATGGGAGGATTACTGCGGTTGGTTCTGAGGCTCTACCCCGCCCCGCGAGTGTGTCTGCTTTTCTCCAGCTTGCCACGAGAGGGCAGCACCTTCCCATGTATAAGCAGTAGATTTACAGAGAGGCGAGGACCCGGGGGTCAGTGTGCGCTGGATATCTGGTTTACGAGTGATGATGTGGTGGTGATGCAGCAGTCGCTCAGTCGTGTCTGACTCCGCGACCCCAAGGACTGTAGCCCGCCAGGCTCCTCTGTCCATGGACTTCTCCAGGGAAGAATACTGGAGTGGGTAGCCTTTCCCTTCTCCAGGGGACTCTTCCCCACCCAGGGATCAAATCCAGATCTCCTGCATTGCAGGCAGATTCTTTACCATTTGAGCCAAAGGGCCCTTATTTTTTCACTAGTTATAACACCTAAGTTACTTTTAACGATAGAAAGGTAGGTATGTAAGCAGATTTCTTAGAAGTAGCAAGCTTGAACTAAGTATTCTGGGATCTTTGGTGGGGAGGAAAGAATAAAGAAAAAGAAAAAAACAAAGAATCTTCAAATTATCCTTTTAAAGCCATGAACCCGGCATCTTGAACACAGAAAACAAACCTCCTGTTTTTCGCTTCCTCCATCGTGTTACTTATTTTCACTGCCTTTCTGTGAAGTCAGAGATGGAATCACNTCATGAGACTGTATCTAATTTGGGTCTGGAATTTTTTTTTCACCCAAGTATTGAGGTTTGTACATGAAATGTATCTGCTGAGTGTTGGTGTCTTCATTTCTAATGATACTTAACTAACCAGTAGATAACACATCACTTTTCCCCAAGTTTGCTGATCATACTAGCTTCAGCAAACATTTTTTACGGACCTGATTGGAATTAGGGTCAAAGTTGACCAGTCTTTTCACTGCCTTCCTTAGTTTTATTTAAAGAAAACTATCTGTCAGGTAGAAAAAATTTAGCCCAGACTTAAAATCAATGTCTGAATGAGTAAAATCCTTTTCATGGCAATAATTCACTTCTGAATCACTCTCAAGGGTTTAACCAGGATTATAATATGATTATTCTTCAAGTAAGGGGAACTCATGCATAAGGCATGATCATGATGCTGTCTCTCTCTCTCCTTTTATCCATGCTCAGATGTTCTTTATTACACCTCTGCTCTGTCCATGGCTCTTTATGCAGAAGGAGAAGGGGAGGGAAAGGACCTAACAGGATTTGAGTAGCCACAGTGTGCCAGGCACTGAGCTAAGCACAGCACTTACTTTTTTCCACTTATTCTTCACATCCCACAGCTGAGAGGCATTGCCCCTTTTACATTTGGAAAAAGTGAGAGTCAGATAATTTATGACTCAAGTCAGGTTCACAGAGCAGAAAGTCAAAGCCCCTTTACTGATTCCAAAGCTGTTCTCCTTTTGTAACACTGTGCTGTTTTACAGGGGAAGCATGTTCTTGGCACACCACCTTCTTTCATTTCCTCTCTTAACAAATTCTAACAAAATTATTTTGGAAAAATGTATGGCTTCCATTGTTATACCACAGCCTTGCATTTTAGTGTTACCAGTGAAATTGTGTCCATTTTCTGGACTTGCTTTCTTTCTGGTCCATACTTTGTAGTTTGACTTTGTTGTTGTTGTTTAGTGGCTAAGTCTTATCTGACTCTTCTGTGACCCAATGGATGGTAGCCCACCAGGCTCCTCTGTCTATAGGATTCTCCAGGCAAGAATGGTGGAGTAGGTTGCCATTCCTTTCTTCAGGGGATCTTCCCAACCTGAAGAATGAACCCACATCTTCTGCATTGGCAGGTGGGTTCTTTATCACTGAGCCAGTTTGTCCCAGGGATAATTATAAATCTAGGGTGGAACTGTTGGTAAAAGGGTCCACTGGATGTGAGTTGGATCTTGCAGGATGGAGAGGTGAAGTTCGGTCAGGCAGAAAAATAGAGTAAGTGACTGGGGAAACAAGCAGAATTCGGACAAAAGTAAGAATCCACATGTTTGTGGATGGGGCTCTAGATTGTGGGATGATTAGAAAGTCCCAGGGAAGACTTTGGACTGTATTGTGCTGGAGAGAATCACCAGGGCTGGGGGAAGGAAGACAATTATGGGCATCTGGAGGATAATCCTGCAAGGTTGTGCAAGCTGGGGGTGAAGACAGAGGCCANGGAAACAAGCAGAATTCGGACAAAAGTAAGAATCCACATGTTTGTAGATGGGGCTCTAGATTGCGGGATGATTAGAAAGTCCCAGGGAAGACTGGACTGTATTGTGCTGGAGAGAATCACCAGGGCTGGGGGAGGGAAGACAATTATGGGCATCTGGAGGATAATCCTGCAAGGTTGTGCAAGCTGGGGGTGAAGACAGAGGCCATGTTCTTCCAGTAATTCAAGTATGAGATAACAAAAGGCTTTGATGGACAACTTATACAATCTTTTTCACCTATAGCCTTTTGAATGTCAGTCTTCTCTGGGCAAACAGGCAATGAACATGGAAGCTTGATAGCTGATGGAAAAAAAATAGGATTGTTCTTTTTTTTTTTTCTTTTCCTGTAAATTGATATACTATTTAAGAAGGTCAAGAAGCCTCTCAAGGCTGTTCTCTGCAGTTATCAGTATTTACAACTGCTTTCAAGGGAACCTTCTGAAGATAAAGTGAGACATACATACATAAAGTGAGACATCGTTTTTCACTCAGTGTGGTGCTATTCAAGGCTGTAAACAGGTCCGATCTCCATTGTGCAGATAAAGATTTGGGAACAAGAAAGGTTAAGAAAATTGCTCAAGGTCACAGATCTAGCAAGACTTAGGTTCTAGAGTACTTTTAAATCAGTGTTATACTGTTCTTTTGATTCAAAGCAAAGTTACAGATTGGGAAAAATACAGAATTCTGAGCAAAAGGTTAAAGTTAGAGAAATCATTGAATGGAATAGAGACTAAAAACTATCTAATTTGCTCAGCTAGAAAGTAGGCAAATCAACAGAATGGGTGAACAGCAACATCAAAAGTCTTCAAAAATCTTTTTTTTTTTTCCTTATGGGGATAGAAAAATTTAAGAAGAAATTAAAAGTAATTTTTTCCCATGGACATATTAAAAGTTTGGAACTGGAATCTAAGAAATTTAAGTATGATGACAATATCTACTTCTCCAAACTATGTTTGTTCCACTATGTTCTGCCATCTTGAAGAACGAAGTAGAACCAGAAGTGAGAAGTAATAGTTTTTAAATCAGAATCAGTTGTCCTTTTATTTATTTTTCAGTTGGTGAATCTCCTAATGTGTAAGCACTAGCAGAAATGACATTAAATTTATAACTTATGTGCCTATATGTAGGTTTGGTAAAAGTGAAGCCAGCATACAAAGCAATCCAACTTTACTTCTTGAAATTGCCACACTTTGGAATTTTCTTAATTTATAAATTCTAAGTTTCCCATCCAATTGCCAATGTTACAAAACTTATTCCCATGCTGCAAGAAAATGTAAGTCTTATTTGTGAGAAATGGAAGTTTTTCACTCATTGGAGAAAACCCACTTTACTTTTCCCTATTTGAAAGAAAAGGGAAATAAAAGAAATAAATTTACTTTAGTGTAACTTTAGATAATTACTTTTCCAAGAATAAAGAAATTAGTAAATTTTCCTTAACTTTGGATGTGGTAGGTATACTGAAAAATTATGAAAAGGGAATAGACTATAATAATTCTTCCTCAAAAGAGGTTTACTTTAGATTCTCAAAAATATCCTCAAACTTTTTCAAGGCTTTTAAAGATATCAACTTTTTGAAGACATGAGCTTTACAAAGTCCTATTTTGCACTAACATTGAATAATGATATGATAGTTTATTTTATAAAGTTGTTAAATAATAAAAATGATTAAAAAATATATAATTAATGTTTCTTACCTAAAAATTTTAAAAAAGTAATAGATATAGTGCACAGGACTTCCCCCCCACTCTGTATTTCTGTAATGTGTCCAGCTTCAAAACAGACTTTATCTTTAATCTTTAATTCATATATCTCTGAGTATATGACTATGTTTTCTAGCTGGAAGTATGGATGGAGATGAAAAAAACATAAAAGAAAAAGGATCTGACCTAGAGTTTACAAGTAGAACCCCAAGCTAGGCAGATGGCTGTGGAAACAACCTCCAGCCTGGGGGCTTCTATTGGGTACACAACACTGCAGGGTGCTTCTCAGATTGTGAATCTCCTGTCTTGGACTCACTGACTTACAGTCCACAGGGATGTTAGACCCTTCAGATATTATGCCCTCGTTTATCAAGTGCAATGCAGAGACTGAGTGTGATAACAAATGATATGTGATTCAGAAAAAAACAGGACATATTGAAAGACATCACTATGGCACAGAGAAAAAGGGCAGCAAAATATGCATTTGTAAACTTACAAGCATTTAAGATACCTGTATTCATTTCATCAAAGCCCCAAACACGTTTCTCTGAAACTTGATAGGTTCATTTCACATATGGCAGGCAAAATAGACTTTCTTTTTAAACATATGAAGACTTTGGGCCATTCTCCCACCTGTGCATCAGAGTGTGGGCCTGAGTGACTTTTCCTAGGTCTTTCTTGGGAAGGCAATGTATTTGGCAATGTGACATAGTGGCTTGATTGCTCTGATGCATCTGTCTTAACAGAGCTCTTCTGAAGCCATTCTGACTGGTAGTTCATACAGTTGGAACATTCTAAGATAGCTTGGAAAAAAAACCTCCCAGTTCTTTTTATAATCACCAAGTAATAAGTGAAACAGATACCTTCACTCCATCTCCGACTTGCCCTGTTAATTCCCACCTCTGGGGGTTTAAGAATGGATGAAGATGGGGCAACATTTAGGGATATGGGTGAACTATTATGTGGGAATTGGGCATATTTTGGGGGTACATTACTTGTTCATTTTTAAAAAAGATAATAACCTTTGCTTTTTGGGCAAATTTCTATAAACATAGGCTGTGTACCAAACCAACTCTATTCTTTGCACTGTAATGAAAATCTTCATCTTCAAGGACGCATATGGCCCTCTATTACAAAGGGGAGCTCTGTTTGGTTTTTTTTTTTAGCCCTATGCAAAATCAACACAGAGATCTTAGAGAGCCCTTATAGCTACTTGAGAGTTTTCAGTTCCTTTTGTGGCATAGTCCTTTTGAAACAAAGAAGGGAGTCATAGCTATGGACTGAAGGGTTGTAATCTGATAAAGGACATAGGTGAAGGCTTGCTCTGATAGAAGAGGGACATATAGAAATGAAGGGAAATATTCTTTTCTGACTGTACTGTGTACTTAGTTTCTGGATTGCTGACAGAACTGAGCAGATTGCTTCTATGAAATAAAGATTTTCTTCAAATTAACACCTTTTAAATCTCAATTTGCGATAACAAATATTACTGATGTCAGGGAGTAATACACAAACATTTCAGTACCAATTCAAGGAGATAGCTAGGAAAACAAGCATTCATTCTGCCACCTGCTACTGCTGCTGCTGCTAAGTCGCTTCAGTCGTGTCCAACTCTGTGCGACCCCACAGACAGCAGCCCACTGGGCTCCGCCATCCCTGGGATTCTCCAGGCAAGAACACTGGAGTGGGTTTCCATTTCCTTCTCCAATGCATGAAAGTGAAAAGTGAAAGTGAAGTCGCTCAGTCGTGTCTGACTCAGCGACCCCATGGACTGCAGCCTACTAGGCTCCATCCATGGGAGTTTCCAGGCAAGAGTACTGGAGTGGGATGCCATGTTAATAAAAAGAACAGATATTTAGGCTCATATACAAAAGATCACATTATGCATTGATTCTTTTCTATTTTAGTCCTATCAGTTTTATTTTGGGAATTTTGCATCTTAAAGTTAGTCACCAAAAATGAGTGTATAATTATGTCAATTTCTCATGAAAGCTAAAAAGCAATTTCAGAAAAATTCTTCATATTTCCAATGTTTTATTAAAATCTTCAATTACGTCCATTTATTTGGAAACATTCACATGCTAGGCTTGGTTTTAAATGGGTAAACATTAGAGGGCCAGAACCTCCTGTCTTTCAGGTTATTAATATCTATTTTTCTTGAGTACAAATACTATCCCTGTGCTCTCTGCTACTTCTCTAGTTTAAGTTCTTAATGTTTCTTACAGGATGATTTCTAGATCATGCTATGGTTACCCTCTCCGGAGCACTCCCCACACCAATCCATCCAGCCCAGATGACCGTGACCAAGATTCTTCTACATCACAGATCTGATCTCTTCACCCTCTTTAATAAGATAAATACAAACCAAGAACCAAAGGGGTACACTGTAAGAGGAAAGGGTGCATTAAGAATGCATTAAGAACAAAAGGAAGCTAAGGAAACATTCACAATCCCATAGGCACTTGAGAAATTATATGTGTTTGGTAAAAATCATCCTAAGTATAAATGCATCCTAAAAAATGAAAATGTAAAATGCATCCTAAAAAATAGATAAAGCCATCTTCCTAAATTTATAAACAATCATTTCTCTGGCCTTGTAAGAAGAGAATCAGCCTGAAAAACTAACAGAAGGAAAAATACTTGACCTTGGTGCTAAGCAAACTTCCTTGCCTTAGGGTTTAGGATTGAGCCTCTTAGTAGGGCACTTAAGCCACTTCGTTCTTAGTTGCCTAACAATTGTAACTTTATCCATATTAAACGAATTGCGGTTTCCTAAACCTACCCTGCTCTATTACACTTCTTTGCTCGTTTCTCTGTTGATCATTTCCTTACTTTCTATCTTTGTCTAACGAATGGATTCCTCAAAACCCAGTTCAAGTATTAGGTCTTATTTGAGTCACATTTTCTTATCTCTTCAGAGTCCTTCTGTGTTCTAATAAATCTTCTATGCACGTCTTCATGTACTTAAAATAGTGTACTATACTTATTTGTTTCCATGGCTGATGTCCCCTCCTAGGTGGGATAAATCCTTTAGGGCAGAATCCATGTTTTTCTTAAAAAATTTTTAATTGGGATATAATTGCTTTATAATATTGAACTGGTTTCTCCTGTACAACAATGTGAATCAGCTATAAGTGTATATATATATATATATATATACCCTCTCCCTCTTGGGCCTCCCTCCTAACCCTCTAGGTCATCACAGAGCACCTAGTTGAGCTCCCTGCTCTATACAGCAGCTTCCCACTAGCTAGCTATTTTATGACTTCACTTTCACTTTCATGCATTGGAGAAGGAAATGGCAACCCACTCCAGTGTTCTTGCCTGGAGAATCCCAGGGACAGGGAAGCCTGGTGGGCTGCCGTCTGTGGGGTCGCACAGAGTCTGTCATGACTGAAGTGACTTAGCAGCAGCAGCAGCAGTGTATATATGTCAATGCTATTCTTGCAGTTCATCCCACTTTCTACTCCCCCACCGAGTCCACAAGTCCACTCTCTATGTCTGTGTCTCCACTGTTGTTCAGTTGCTCAGTTGTGTTCGACTATTTTGTGACTCCATGGACTGCAGCACCCCAGGCTTCCCAGTCCTTCACCATCTCCCAGAGATTACTCAAACTCATGTCCATTGAGTTGGAGATGCCATCCAACCATCTCATCCTCTGTCATTACTGTGTCTTCCTGCCTTCAGTGTTTCCCAGCATCAGGGTCTTTTCTAATGAGTCAGTTCTTTGCATCGGGTGGCCAAAGTCTCTACTGCTGTCCTGCAATATGTCTTTTTAAAACTTGGTATTTCCTTACAGTTTTCAGCACCAGATAGTTGCAATTGAATAGAAATGTATGAGAGAATGATTGTTATCCATGTTTCCCAGCTGTGACTGTCCCATGACAAGAGCTTTTTCTGGTGGATGGTCTTTCCATTTCCGAGTGCAACATTTAATGCCAAGGGAAAATCAAGGAAAAGTAATCTGCATCTTGACACCAGATTTTAAAAATCTTTCTTCACTCGAAGGAAAGAGCAACAGTGGAAACACTGCCACTGAGGACTAAAAGCAAAGCTCTTTCACAAATGTAACTGAGTCTGTTTACTTGTTCTGAGTATGAATGTTTGAAAATATGCAATGGCAGGGAAATAAGGTGCCAAATTCTACAGGCAAAAAGCCACAGAAGCAATATTTCAAAAATGGTCCATTAATTTCTTCTTTTACCTACCAACCACACAGCTTGAGAATATATTTTAAAAATCTGATCTTGTTTTAAACCATTAAAATAGTTTCCATTGTCTAAATAACAGCCAGTTCTCCTTATATTATTTCTGATTGCAGCCTGTCCGTGTGACCTGTTTTTTCCACTGTTGAACTGAAAGTAGTATCATTTCCATCCTGCTACTGCCTGATAGTACTGAGAAATGCAAGCTATAAAACTGCGCTTGTCAAGAAATATTAATGGAGGGGGTGGCTGTATACTTTTACAATGCTTAAAAGCTTAAGCTGTAATAATAAAAAGTTGGCCTTTATTCCCTGAGATCATCAAAAGAACTTGAAGGAAATGAAAGTAAAATCCAATGGGATTACAAAATTAAGGCAGAGTTAAGGAAAAATATTTTGAGTACCAGAAGAAATCTAAAATAAATAATAAAAAAATAATACATTTGTGATATTGCTATTTGACCCAGACAGTTTCCATTCAGTTATGTAATTGGAGACTCTTTGAAGAATCTAGCCATGAACTCACTGGGGGAAGGCAGGAAAAGCATCTTTTCTTGGATATCCATCTGGATTCCACCAGTTAGCTTGACCAGATAAAAAGGAAAATGGGTTTCTGATGGTTTAGACAGAAAGCACTAGAGCAAAACTTTGCCAATTGTAAGAAGGATGAGATTAAGGGATGGAAGCCTATCCTTGAGCAGGAAGGGGACCACATCACACCCTATCGATAACCATGGGTCAAGGTGAAGCTGTTCAAGTGGGCAAATTAGTAATATCTCCACACCTAGGACACTGTTGTAAGTCTAGCACTGAAAACCATACAGAGTCACCATATAAGTTTGAGAATTTCAGATTTGAAAGCAGTAAGGTAAAAATCTGTGTCTTGGTATATGACCCAGAATCCCCAGAAGAGATGTGTTACAAAATCCAATACGGCTGATCAATTGCTCAAAGGGACAGTGGTCCAATATATCTGGTTAACAGTGGAAAAGAATGTTCAAGGAAACTTACCTTGTTAGTGTATTTGTGCAAGTCAAGATTCTAGTAAATACATAAGAATCAGCATGTTCTCAAAATTGCCTTTGATCACATCATCTTATGACACAAATCTTCAAAATACACAGAGAATAAAGCTGTAATGGCTTCCCAGGTGATTCAGTGGTAAAGAATCCACCTGCCAATGCAGGAGCCTCAGGAGACGTGGGTTCAATCCCTGGCTCAAGAAGAGCCCCTGGAGCAAGAAATGGCAACCCACTCCAATATTCTTGCTGGGATAATCACAGGGACAGAGGAGCCTGGTGGGCTACAGCCCATGGGATTGCAAAGAAATCGGCATGCCTGAGCATGCACAAAGTATTACTACTTCCCACTTCTCCCCAGCACTTCTGATTGAGTTGTATTATTGTATATCTCTGAAAAGTCATATTTAAAAAATAACTTTCTATCTTATTAAGTACTTATTTTGTATCTCAGGTCAAGATTAAAACCTTCTTAATAGGTAACAGATTCATAGTTGCTAAAAGGGAGAGGGGATTGGAAGAAAGATAGAGTAGGAGTTTGCGGTTAACAAATTCAAACTATTATATGTAGGATGGATAAGCAAAAGGACCTACTGTACAGCACAGGGAACTATATCAACATCCTGTGATAAACAATAATGGAAAAGAATATAATAAAAGTGTATTTATATGTATAACTGAATCACTTTGCTGTACAAGAGAAATTAACACATATTATAAATCAACTATATTTCAGTAAAAAAGAAAAAAGACTGAAAGTTTTTTTTTTTTTTTTTAAGAATGAAGTCTTCCTTTTTGACTGGATCTGTCTAGTGGAGATTGTCTGAATATTTCTGTGGTCACAGATTCCCTTGAGGCTCATATAAACTCTCCCCAAGCAATTTGCTGTGCACAAGCCTGACACACACACTCACATGTACATTCAATGCTGTGTGTACTATTTCATGAGGTTCACAGATCACATAATTTTATCTGTGGATGCCAGTTTAGAAATATCTGCCTTATTGATCTTGTGTTTTTCTGGCCTCAGATAAAACTGTTAACGAACAAGTGTGCCTTTGATTTATCCTGCTTCTTTGCAGGGACACTTACAGAGTGTCTGTGGAGTGAAAGTTTTCGTGTTAGATGGCAAGGATACAAATTTGCTAAATTTCTTTTCTTTTGAGGTGGAAAATTCCCAAGTTCTAGAATGTCTAGAACTGCTCTATGTTTCTTCCCATCTCTACTTGCATGATCTCCGTGGTAAATCATTAAACATTCCACATAAATTACAATAATATTTTAACCAGGGTACAAGGGTTTTAATTTGCTTCTGAGCAAATTTTTTACCATATGAGGTTTAAAGGTTAAAATCTGAAAACCGAAGCAAGGTTACCTGGCAAAAACAATTCTTTCTGGAGTCTTGCTCTGGCCTGCTGTGAAAAGCATCTTTTCTTCAGCCAATCAGCTCCATATTCACTGTAATGGTCATTTGGCCACATGATATGAACCTTATAACACAGAAAGCAAATATCACATAAATATATAGTATGCTTCTATGTACTTTGGTTCTCTGTTATTGCTGTTTTTGAAAGTCATTTAAGGTTATCAGAGAATCAAATTAGCTCTTGATTTTTTTCCTCTGTGTTTTAACTTATATACTCAAAAGCATAGAATAAACTTTTGGCAAAGGAAGAAACTGAACACCAAGGAGATACNGACATTTATCCAAGGAAGACATACAGATGGCTAACACATGAAAAGATGCTCAACATCACTCATTATTGGATAAATGCAAATCAATACCACAATGAGCTACCATTTCATGCCAGTCAGAATGGCTGCTTCCAAAAGTCTACAAACAATAAATGCTGGAGAGGGTGTGGAGAAAAGGGAACCCTCTTACATTGTTGGTGGGAATGCAAACTAGTACAGCCGCTCTGGAGAACAGTGTGGAGATTCCTTAAAAAACTGGAAATAGAACTGCCATATGACTCAGCAATCCCACTGCTGGGCATACACACCGAGGAAACCAGAATTGAAAGAGACATGTGTACCCCAGTGTTCATCGCAGCACTGCTTATAATAGCCAGGACATGGATGCAACCTAAATGTCCAACAGCAGATGAATGGATAAGAAAGCTGCAGTACATATACACAATGGAATATTATTCAGCCATTAAAAATAATACACTTGAATCAGTTCTAATGAGGTGGATGAAACTGGAGCCTATTATACAGTCAAGTAAGCCAGAAAGAAAAACACCAATACAGTATACTAACGCATATATATAGAATTTAGAAAGATGGTAACAATAACCCTGTGTGTGAGACAGCAAAAGAGACACAGATGTATAGAATAGTCTTTTGGACTCTGTGGGAGAGGGCAAAGGTGGGATAATTTGGGAGAATGGTATTGAAACATGTATATTATTATATGCGAAATGAATTGCCAGTCCAGGTTCGATGCATGTTACAGGATGCTCGGGGCTGGTGCACTGGGATGACACAGAGTGATGATAAGGGGAGGGAGGGAGGTTAGGATGCGGAACACGTGTACGCCCGTGGTGGATTCATGTCAATGTGTGGCAAAACAAATACAATATTGTAAAGTAATTATCCTCCAATTAAAATAAATAAATTTATATAAAAAATAAACATTTAGAGGACATAATAGAAATTCACTCCACTAACTTTTATTTCTCACTTTGTGCTTTAGTTAACAGTTACTGGAATAAACTACGTGAATTCCGTTTTAGCTCTCAATGTAGTTTAAAAAAATACACTGCATGAACATGGGTTCTAATAGAAGAGTAAAAGGAAAGAAAACAATAATAAACAAACATGTTAATGCTTAAAGTTTAAAAACCTGCACATAAAGAATTAATTACTACATTGAAAACAAATAACAGAGTAACAAATTCTACTCATGACTGTGAGAAGCCTCTTTAAGAGTGAAATAAATACCAGTGGTTCCCTGAGGGCTCTCTCCTGTTAGTGTTAACCCTTCATAGCCTTAATTGGCTTTTGTATTTCGTCTCTCAGTGCACTCTCCAGGAAGTAGCAAACAGTATTAGTATTATGGGTTTCAGATGGAAAAAATGAGGCTGAAGAGGTTCATGAACTACAGAAGGTCACAAAATTTGCAAGAGGTGACGTCAGTACCGGAGCCAGAAATGTTTTCATTTTGCCCATGTGTTTTTAAAGCTTTAGACTGAAGAAAAGTTTATTTTATTTTAAAAGTTAATTCCCTGTTAAGTACAGATAATTGAATTTAAGTCAATGAGTTAGACATTAAAAACACACCGAAACTCAGTTTTTATTCTAAACAGAAATATAATGAATGATTCTTTCCTTTCAGTGAGCATGCACAAATGGAGGATGATCTGGGTTACATGAAAGACTTCTATGATGTCAGATTTGATGAGATTGAGCAAGATGTAACTCAAAGATATGAAGATGGGTGGTGTTTCCAAAGGAGGAAGCCTTTGGAGCCTGGAGACTTTAGTGGCAACATGCTCATCTCATTTTTAGCATCTGGTGATGCTGGAGGTGGGGAGTGACTTGGGCTTAAGAAAATTTTATAAGTGGCAGGACCATCTAGCTTCAGTGAAATCTAGTACCTGTGGGAAGATTCTGCTGCTTATATCATTTCCAATTTTGTTTAAGGAAAAAAATATCAGGATCTATACAGGATACTTCCTACACAGTTGATTCTTTTTATTTAAATTTTAGTCATTTCATAAAGGTTAAAAAAAACCCCAAATATAATGATATTAAAAAGGCTATATACATACTTCTCTATAAAGAAGAAAACCAAAATGGTTCATAATCCCATTGCCTTCATATTACTTAGAAGAATATGGAAATATAATAAAAGCCTTCCTTCTCCTTCTTTTGAATTCTTTTTCCCAAAAGTAATTGCTGTTAACAATATTTTATTTTTAGTCCACACTGATTTACTACAAGTATGTATAACCCAGTGGTATGCTGGTAAACCTTTAACAACCAGCTCTGTGTGTCCACAAGTTTCTAGTTCTCAGGTAAATAAGAAAAGTGCTTTCATTATCTAGGATCAAGACACCTGTGAACAGGAGCAAGTCCAGCCAGAATCTACAAAAGGACTCAGTCAGGTAAGTAGAAGGAGCACTCTTATGGAGTAGGAAGCTGTTCTGAGTCCGTCCTCAGCCGTCATAACAAATACTGTGATGAAAAACAAATATTGGTAATCATTTTGCAAGCTGAAATCAATAACTCAGCTCTGAATTTTTAATCACCTATTCTCCAAGAACTAAGTAATTTCCAAATAAATAAGTCATTCTTAATCTTATGATGATAAATATCACTATTAATCTTAGAGAGTGGTGATAATATAACCAATTTGATCTTGAAAATAATTTGCTTTAAATATTTGATATCTAAATTATTATATATTCTCTTGTGAAACATGAGTTCCACCAGGGCTTTGGGAATTCTATATTTAGTATCAGTCTTAGAACAAACAGTAAAGGCTTCTATACTGTGCCCTTTCCCATGTTAGCAAGGTAAAGTCCCAAATCCTCTAAGCTAGGCTTCAACAGTATGTAAACCAACATCTTCCAGGTGTTCAAGCTGGATTCAGAAAAGGCAGAGGAACCAGAGCTCAAATTGCCAACATCCACTGGATCATAGAAAAAGCAAGAAAATTCCAGAAAAGCATCTACTTCTGTTTCATTGACTATGCTAAATCTTTTGACTGTGTGGGTCATGACAAACTGTGGAAAATTCTGAAAGAGATGGAAATACCAGACCACCTGACCTGCCTTCTGAGAAATCTGTATTAAGGTCAAGAAACAGCAGTTAGAACTGGACATGGAACAACGGACTGGTTCCAAATTGGGAAAGGAGTACATTAAGGCCATATATTGTCACCCTGTTTATTTAATTTATATGCAGAGTACATCATGAGAAATGCCAGGCTGGATGAAGCATAAGCTGGAATTAAGATTACCAGGAGAAATATCACTAACCTCAGATATGCAAATGATACCACCTTTATGGCAGAAAGTGAAGAGTAACTAAACAGCCTCTGATGAAAGTGAAAGAGCAGAGTGAAAAACCTGGTTTAAAACTCGACATTAAAAAAAAAAAAATGAAGATCATGGCATCCAGTTCCATCACTTCATGGCAAATAGATGGGGAAAAAATGGAAATGGTAACAGACTTCATTTTCTTGGGCTCCAAAACCACTGTGGACAGTGACTATAGCCATAAAATTAAAAGATGCTTGCTCCTTGGAAAAGAAGATATGACAAACCTAGGTAGCATACTAAAAAGCAGAGGCATTACTTTGCCAACAAAGGTCTGTTTAGTCAAAGCTATGGTTTTTCCAGTAGTCATGTACAGATATGAGGGTTAGACTATAAAGAAGGCTGAGCACCAAAGAACTGATGCTTTTGAACTGGGGTGTTGGAGAAGACTCTTGAGAGTTCCTTGCACAGTAAGATCAATCAGTCAATCCTGAGGGAATCACCCCTGAATATTCATTGGAAGGACTGATGCTAAAGTTGGAGTCCCAATACTTTAGCCACCTGATGCGAACAGCCAACTCATTGGTAAAGATGCTGATGCTGGGAAAGATAGAAGGCAGGAGGAGACAGGGTCAGCAGAGGATGAAATGGCTGGATGGCATCACCAACTCAATGGACATGAGTTTGAGCAAGCTCCAAGAGATGGTGAAGGACAGGGAAGCCTGGCACGCTGCAGTCTATGCTGTCACAAAGAGTCAGACATGACTGATTGACTGAGCAACAATTCTGGCCCCATTCTATTTGTACCACTCCCCATTGGTGATTTAATATGGAACTAGGTGATCCACCCACCCAGAGCCTGTGCCATCTCCATTCTAAATGATGCCATATGATCCCAGAACCTGACATTTCAGATCTGCAAAGACTTGTGTCTGCTACTAGGATCTATAACTGTTCTCTTCTCTAACCCAAGGCCACTGAGGTTGTACAATTCCCTTGGTATGAAACCCTAGGCCTGAGTGTTGGTCCTAGGCAGCTATACATCTGTGTGTGGTTTATAGAGAAGCTCACATGTGTTTTCTGGAGTGTGTCCACATGATCTTCCTCCCAGAGAAGGATGAAACTTGAGATGATTGAGAAGTGGATGGAGCCATGGGCTCAAGCTGCAGACTGGAGGCTAGAGTCCAAGACTGGCTCTTCCTTTCCAGTCAAGATATGGTGCAGAAGAAAAGGAGTCTGGGAATTTTAAATTTAAACTTGGCCTGCTAGCTTATTTTCAAGGTTATTATTCAAGGTTGGGGAATAGAACATACTTTATTCAGCTGTTAGGTTGTCATAAGCAGTGGTGAGCTGGACAATGTTTGACAAGAGGCTCTCTGCAAACAACAACAATCACAATGACCCAATCTATAGTGTTTTGTATTCACCATGCTGTAGATGCTCGCAGAAGTGCGGCAGCCACGACAGCGGTGCTTAGTGCGGCCTACGTCCAAGGTCAGGGGCAGCGGCTGAGAGGAGCTACCCCATGTCCAAGGTAAAGAGCAGCAGCTGTGCTTTGCTGGAGCAGCGGTGAAGAGAAACCCCACATCCAAGGTAAGAGGAACCCAAGTAAGATGGTACGCACGGAGAGAGGGCATTAGAGGGCAGACAGACTGAAACCACAATCACAGACAACTAGCCAATCTGATCACACGGACCATAGCCTTGTCTAACTCAATGAAACTAAGTCATGCCGTGTGGGGCCACCCAAGACGGATGGGCCATGGTGGAGAGGTCTGACAATATGTGATCCACTGGAAAAGGGAACGGCAAACCACTTCAGTATTCCTGCCTTGAGAACCCCATGAACAGTATGAAAAGGCAAAAAGATAGGATACTGAGAGATGAACTTCCCAGGATGGTAGGTNTTTGGGGGGCTCCAAAATCACTGCAGATGGTGTTTGCAGCCATGAAATTAAAAGATGCTTACTCCTTGGGAAGAAAGTTATGACCAACCTAGACAGCATATTAAAAAGCAGAGACATAACTTTGCTAACAAAGTTCTGTCTAGTCAAGGCTATGGTTTTTCCAGTGGTAATGTATGGATGTGAAAGTTGGACTATAAAGAAAGCTGAGTGCCGAAGAATTGATGCTTTTGAACTGTGGTGTTGGAGAAGACTCTTGAGAATACCTTGGACAGCAAGAAGGTACAACCTGTCCATCCAAAAGAAAATCAGTCCTGAATATTCAATGGAAGGACTGATGCCAAAACTGAAACTCGAATACTTTGGCCACCTGATGTGAAGAACTGACTCATTGGAAAAGACCCTGATGCTGGGAAAGATTAAGGGCAGGAGGAGAAGGGGACGACAGAGGATGAGATGGTTGGATGGCATCACCGACTCAATGGACATGGGTTTGGGTGTACTCTGGCATTTGTTGATGGACAGGGAGGCCTGGCATGCTGTGGTTCATAGGGTCACAAAGAGTATGACACGACTGAGCAACTGAACTGAACTGAACTGAACTGCGATGATCCCATCATGCCCAAAATCAAACTGCCAATGCAACATTATTGAATGTGAATTTGTGAAGAGATGCATACATTTGGCTCTCCTGAGCTGTTAAAAGCTGAATCGAGCACAATATTATTTATGTAATAGGGAAGAATAAATCTGATTTCATATTAGATGTGTTCCTTCGACTTTAACCCTTGTGCTTTGTGGCCTGTGCTTAGTCATGCTGGTTTTGCACCTTTTGTGAAAGAATGTTGCTTATAACCTGAAATATACCAAACAGCCCTATTCTCGGGTTTATGATAATTAAATGTCCATTCATATAGAGAAAAAAGTTGCAGAACAGAAAACAGCTTTTTTTTTTTTTTTTTGGAGTTTTATAGGAACATCAGACCTGACCTACATGAACAGCTGCAAGAACAAAGGATTGTGACACCAAGAAGTTTGCAACAACAAACTGTGCCTCCGTTCTTACCTTGCCTTTAAAAGCACTTTGCTGAAACCCTTTGAGAAGCTCAGGATTTTTTAAGGCACGAACCACCTGGTCTTGAATGGTCCTACAATAAAACTTTCTCTGCTCCAGACTCTGACTTTGGGCTTTTTTGGCCTCATTGTACATCGGGCTTTTTTGGTCTCATTGTGCATCGGGAATACAAACTTGGATAACATTTGTATTTTAAATATTTAATATTTTATTTAGTATTTGTATTTAGTATTTGTATTTTAAATATTTAGTATCCATATGGTATAGGATCCTCAATTTGTACTCTCATTCTTGGACCCTCCCCCTCAAACATTTATGATGCACTCTGGTGCATAAAATAGTGCTGGCATGCAGAAAACCTTAATAAACATCTCCTGGATAAGAGGCTTTTTGGTTACATGACTTTAGATAAGCCATTTATCTATAAAGTCATCTGTACTTTATAGAATTCTTGAACAAATGACACAGTTCATATGAAATCATCTAACATGGTTCTTGGCACTTTAGATACAGTCAATAAATGGCATTGAAAGAATGAGTAATAGACTTTCAATAAATGTTCATATCTTTTTATTGTCATATTTGGAAAAATTCAAGTTTTTTAGTTTAAGCTGTTCTTCAGTTCAGTTTAGTTCAGTTACTCAGTCNTCTTGAACAAATGACACAGTTCATATGAAATCATCTAACATGGTTCTTGGCACCTTAGATACAGTCAATAAATGGCATTGAAAGAATGAGTAATAGACTTTCAATAAATGTTCATATCTTTTTATTATCATATTTGGAAAAATTCAAGTTTTTTAGTTTAAGCTGTTCTTCAGTTCAGTTTAGTTCAGTTACTCAGTCATGTCTGGCTCTTTGCAACCCCGTGAATCGCAGCACGCCAGGCCTCCCTGTCCATCACCAATTCCCGGAGTTCACTCAGACTCACATCCATTGAGTCAGTGATGCCATCCAGCCATCTCATCCTCTGTCATTCCCTTCTCCTCCTGCCCTCAATCCCTCCCAGCATCAGAGTCTTCCAATGAGTCAGCTCTTCGCCTGGGTGTTTGTAATTTTCTACAGTTGTCTCTAGATCAAGACAATTGCCCATTTCTTTGAGGATTTTTCTTGGAGAGTCCTTTGTGATAAGACATCTCATTTTCATACAGTTCCCAAGGGAACAGTGCTCACACAATGTTACTCATTTTAGAAAGGTTGGTAAAATTCCACTTGGCTACAAGTCTGTTATCTGAGCCTCAGGGAGGAAAGTCTGTGTTTTATGCTTTTACTTCGCTCTCAGCTGTATTTTGTAAACTGGGATAGTGAATGAAAAAGGACTTTGAATTAATAGCTAAGATTTAGTCATTGTATATGTTATTCTCAGTGAGGAATTAAAGATGAAAATAAAAGGTAAGAAAGTGTAAAAGATTCAGCAGTAGCATTCTCCCACTCATTTGCTTGGCTAATTGAGTAAAGCTTAATGATTAGTAATCATTTCTGCTGAGAGAGTTGTTACTGGTGAGCATAGTCCATTGATTGGTTATTGATATACTTATTTAAAGCATTGCTTTTTCTCAATCATTCCATTTAGCAGATATTTTACTTTTCATGAGGGTGTTTTCTTCCTCCCAAAATNTGATTAGTAATCATTTCTGCTGAGAGAGTTGTTACTGGTGAGCATAGTCCATTGATTGGTTATTGATATACTTATTTAAAGCATTGCTTTTTCTCAATCATTCCATTTAGCAGATATTTTACTTTTCATGAGGGTGTTTTCTTCCTCCCAAAATATTTCAGTTTTGCTCCTTTGTGCTCAATGAGCCGTTTGTTCTCCCTTCAATATTTTTTTCACTATTACCTATGTTTTATATCTTTTTTTAGGTGTAATTTTTCTTTATTTTCTTTTTTTTAAACCATGTTTCTTTTCACAATGTCACAAATAACTTATTGTTTTACTTCCCAATCTATGAAAAAGTTGAGAGAGCTCTGTTTCTATACATTTAAAACTCTAATAAATCACTTGTAAATAGCAAAATTCTTGTCTGGAAATCTTCCTTTGTACTATCAAAACCCCACAGTTCTTTCTCCAAAAGATCTCCAAAAAGGGATAACCTAGGATCAGATCACAAATTATTGAAAACTCTTCTGAACAAATGGCTGAATGGAAATGCAGATTGATCCATATGCCCATGAACCTAAAGACAGGGTTCAGGAAAATCATCAGTAAATGTACAAGCATAATTGCAATTGGGAAGAACCTTAGACATCTTCTGATTTAAAATCTTATTTCATAGATGGTGAATCTGGAATATTTTCAAAGGAAAGAAAAACCAGGTATCATTAAGGTGATACCATCTACGTGTGTACTCTAGAGATTTTCATTTCAGTATTAGTGAAGATTGGTTGAATTATGGTGCATAAATAAATAACTGCAAAAGCTAAATGGCTTAAAGCAACTGAGGGGCATTTCTTACACATATGACATATCCATATTTTGTGGGCAGTGGGATCTGCTCAATGAACTTGAGAATCGAAACTGAACTTGGGGATTTAGACTGATGAAGTCTCTACTGCCTGGCACATCACCAGATGCTGTGACAGAGTAAGCATTGCTAATTATGCCTGGAAGTTAAAGACTCCCATCTGTAAGTGTCACAAATCACTCCCACTCATTTCATTAGTTAAGCAAGTCAATCATCACACATCCTTTCAAGGAGGCAGATAACTGCAATTCATTCATGCTATTGGGAGGATGAAACTGGAGGTATTTTTGAACTGTCTGAATGTCTGGAAATCCTTATTACTCCTACAGTCACTGACAATTTTCAAATGTGTGAACTCATAGACACAGACAGTAAACATAAAATATACTAAGGCATAATAAGTCCTTAACAATAAAATGTTTTGAGAATGTAATTATAGGAAATTCATTCTAAGAAACTGGCATGGAACTGAGTGGCTGAAACAGTTCTTCCAACTCTCACCTGCCTGAATTAGTAAGACCCAAGCAGTTGTAGGATGTGTGTGTGTGTATGTGTGTTTGTGTTAGTCACTCAATTGTGTCTGACTCTTTGCAACCACCATAGACTGTAACCCACCAGGCTCCTCTGTCCATGGAATTCTCCAGGCAAGAATATTGGAGTGGGTTGCCATTCCCTTCTCCAGGGGTTATTTCTGACCCAGGGATTGAATCTGGGTGTCTGCATTGTAGGCAGATTCTTTTTTTTTTTTTTGTAGGCAGATTCTTTACCATCCGAGCTACCAGAGAAGCCCTTAGTTGCAGGATAAATAATATCAAGATATCTAAGGAAAGGGTCAGTTGGAAGGTGAGGAAATATTGAAACATATGAATTAGAAGAAGAAAGCTGCCAACACCCCTCTAGCACCACACAAGGATTTGGCAGTGAAGATGGATGCCTTAGTGTCGGATAGAATATATCCAAAAATATTTGAGACCCACAAATAGTTCTGCTTGGCCATCAAGCCATTTTTATATTGAAATTTGTCATCCACAATTTTTTTTTCATAGAAAGAGAAAATGAACAGTTTAGGCTAACATGAATGGCTGCCATTTCAAAGTTAAGAGTTCTTGTTCTAATTCAACAAATTAGCTTCTAGTTTACATACATCAGTGTGGACCTTGCAAGGCAGTATCTCTTGGTGTTATCAACTCTGACAGACTGACATTTTTTGTGTCTCCAGGGCCAATACTTAAGATAAATCCACCCAGGAGATGCTGCTGAGTAAGACTTTCTCCTCACCAATATCTAAGCTCCTTCTTGCTCATTCTTTAAAAGAGGTCTTGCCTTCTCCATTGGAAATGTTGTCTTCAAATTATGATATGCAGGGTGCTAGTTAACTTTCTTCAGTAACAGGCATCCCATTGATTGCAAGGCAAACATCTCTTCATTAAGATTTAGCCTCTTCCTGAGACCTTTGCAAATGCCAATGTCCTATGAGAGAAGCATTACTTTGTCACTAATGTTTACTGAGCATTTCTTATGGAGCAGACACTTTCATCATTGTTTTCTGTTCTATTTTGTTCTATCTTCACAAAACCCAATGAGGTGGATAATATTATTCTTACTTTATAGGCGAGGAAACTGGAGCTCAGAGAAAGAAGGTTGTAACTTGCCCAAGTTTATTCAGCAGGTAATTAGCAAGGCTGGAATTGAAATGCAGTTCTGATTTCAAAATCAGAGCTCCATTCCTTCACTTTGTAGCAGTGATGAGGCTAAAAGCAACTGCAATAATCATTTACTCCCTCATTCAACAAGCATGTTTAAGAGCCTGCTATAAACACTTTGAGATGCTCCTCAGGGAGCTATTATTGTGGAACACAGACAAGAAGGAAATAAATTGGTGACATGATTTCAGTTAGTGGTAAGTGCTGTAAAAAATTTACTAAAGAGGGAAATAGGGTGGAGAGAAATCTGTGTGAAAATATATTAGTTGTGCTGGTCAGGGAAAGCTTTTATTTAAAAAAAAATCATGCAGAAAATGCTCAAGCTGAGACAAGAATGATGAGACAACCAGCCTTTGGGGGAGGATGAAAAATATTACAGGCAGAGAGAACAGAAGAATGGGAGAGAGTATAAAAAATATTTCAGGCAGGGAGAAGGGCAAAGAAAATGGTTTGAGAGACGGGTCAGTGTGGTGCCCTTGAGGGAAAAACAGGCAGCTGCAGACGCATTTGATCAGGCAGAGAATGCGAGGAGCGAGGTCGAGCAGTGCGGCAGGAGTCATTTAGGGCAGAAGATGAGAGGCAAGGAGCAGCATCTGCTCTTGGATGAGAGTAAAAGAAACAAGAGGGAAAAACTGAGGAGTCTTGGGGGACAGAGTTTTACAGAAATATTTCTTTCCAAGGACAACTCTACTTCCTGGGATTCTTAATTTGTATCTTGCCCCCAAGACTCAGTGATGTATTACAGATTTGGTTTTAGCTATGCAAATCATTGCATTCCTTCAAACACCTGTTGAACACAAGACACAAGACTGTCTATAGCATTAGGTGCAGTTAGGTCAAACAGTTCAGTTCAGTCGCTCAGTCATGTCCAGTCTTTTTGACCCCATGAATTGCAGCACGCCAGGCCTCCCTGTCCATCATCAATTCCCGGAGTTCACTCAGACTCGCGTCCATCAAGTCCGTGATGCCATCCAGCCATCTCATCCTCTGTTGTCCCCTTCTCCTCCTGCCCCCAGTCCCTCCCAGCATCAAAGTCTTTTCCAATGAGTCAATTCTTTGCATGAGGTGGCCAAAGTACTGGAGTTTCAGCTTTAGCATCATTCCTTCCAAAGAAATCCCAGGGCTGATCTCCTTCAGAATGGACTGGTTGGATCTCCTTGCAGTCCAAGGGACTCTCAAGAGTCTTCTCCAACACNCTGAATTCATGGGGTCGCAGAGAGTCAGACACAACTGAGCGACTGAACTGAACTGATACATTGTATTACATATATACATATATATGTATACATATATATGTGTATACATATATATTTGGAGAAGGAAATGGCAACCCACTCCAGTGTTCTTGCCTGGAGAATCTTGTGGACAGAGGAGCTTGGTAGGCTGCTGTCCATAGGGTCAAGCAGAGTTGGACACGACTGAAGCAACTTAGCATGCATGCATGCATTGGAGAGGAAAATGGCAATCCACTCTAATATTCTTGCCTGGAGCATCCCACGGACAAAGGTGCCTGGTTGGCTCCCATCTACGGGGTCACACAGAGTCGGATACGACTGAAGCAACTTAGTAGCAGCAGCATCACATACATTTTATATATATATCAGTTAAGTTCAGTCGCTCAGTTGTATCTGACTCTTTGTGACCCCATGAATCACAGCACGCCAGGCCTCCCTGTCCATCACCAACTCCCGCAGTTCACTCAGATTCACGTCCATCGAGTCAGTGATGCCATCCAGCCATCTCATCCTCGGTCGTCCCCTTCTCCTCCTGCCCCCCAATCCCTCCCAGCATCAGAGTCTTTTCCAGTGAGTCAATTCTTTGCATGAGGTGGCCAAAATACTGGAGTTTCAGCTTTAGCATCATTCCTTCCAAAGAAATCCCAGGGCTGATCTCCTTCAGAATGGACTGGTTGGATCT